>MU672568.1:1449-18062 GCA_026770625.1 Nicotiana glauca | reverse complement strand
TGGTGGCGCCGGACACTGCTGTCAGGCCAGCCAAGTCAAATACTAAATTAAATCTCGTTTAACACTTTTGAAATACAGGATTTTTCCTTCATTATTTAGAAATTTTAAAGAATATATTTTCGAATCGAATTTAAAAGTTAAGCAATTAATACGATAGTTCGAACCATCCCAGAACCTGGAGTCACAAGTGCATGAGCATTTACTGACAAGAGAAATAACATACAACATCCGTCCGGAATGCAATGGACGGAAAGTAAATACAGTACAAAGGAAGGGACTACTCTAGATGCGACCGTCTCGAATGATGCAACTCACCTAGTCCGAGCGTCATCCATGCTGCTACGCCTAATAGGCTGCTAGAGGTGTATATATATACTTGTGCAACAAAAATGCACAGAAGTGTAGTATGAGTACGTAATCAACGTGTACTCAGTGAGTGTCCCGCCTAATCCCGAAGGGGTAGAGACGAGATGGCCAACTTTGACTAACTCTAATGGTCCATCGGTTATTTATTCTCAATATACATATCAACAGTGGATTTATTATCTAACATGATTTTTATCCAAATAGAGGAAACAAGTAAACACGTAATTCCTTCATAGGAAATTTTCAAGGTTTCTTTTCATTATTAACAATATGAACTCGAGCCATAGTGAGGCATGTAACAACTTAAATAAATCTAGGCAGTAATATAAGCATGCGCAAATCATACCGAGGCGACGGCCCGATCCAACAGAAATAAATGTGCACTTGCCGAGGGTCGACGGCGCGCCTATAGATGCATCTATTAATCTGTCGAGGCGTTCGGCCCGGTCCAAAATAAACACACACAGACAGGCAATCAGTCAAGAATTCAATGTGGAGCAATTATCCAAGAAGGGCCAATTCTCTTTAATAATTTGAGAAAGCAAAGCTTAAGTCTCTTTAGAAATTTATTTATTAATTTAATGTGATTTATTACCCCGCTCGCGAATCATTCATGCGATGCGGGTACACGTAAAGTACATGCTCAGATAACCAAATTAGAATTTTATCAGGGAATGATTATCCAAATAAGCCAATTCTCTGTTTAACAATTCAGGAATGATGTTTAATCTCTTTTAAATTTGTTTACTAATCAAGGGTGGTTTAAACAATTCAAGTCATCGATGGGTTCATAATTAATTCAAGTATAACATGCTGATGGGTCCTAACTACCCGGACAATAACATAATAGTAGCTACGCACGGACTCTCGTCACCTCGTGCGTACGTAGCCCTCACAATTAGGAGCACTTAATCATTCACTTCACCTATGGGGTAAAAAACCCCCTCACAAGATTAGAAAGAAGACTCACCTTGCCCGAAGATCCATAACCGGCCCTCTACATCCTTCCGAAAGTTTGAACCAATGCAAAAAGCTCCAGAACTAGCCAATGGTGATTCAAACCCATTAATATATGCTTAATTAAACTCTACAACTCAATTTGTATCAATTCTTAACCCCGAACGAAAAGTTGACAAAAAATGCCCTCGGGTCCACGTGCCCGGAATCCAAATATTTTTTGAAGATAAACTTTGCCCATGACCTTAGGAACGCAAATATAAAATTTTCTGTTAATTTCCTACTCAAAATCGTGGTCAAAATCCAAGAATATAATTTTCTAGGTTTTCCACCAAAACCTCAATTTTTATACTAATCTTCATGCCCAAATCCACACAAAATTGATATGTTTAACTCAAAATGGGTGGGGATAACTTACCTCAAATATTGACGACGAAAATCCCCTCTTGAAGCTCCCCAAAATCGCCCCAAGCCATGAAGAATGAGAGAAATGAACTCAACCCACTCTTTAAAATGACCCTCTACCTTTAGGCATTTTCGCTTCTGCGATGCCTTTCCCGCTTCCGCGGTCCCGCTTCTGCGGACCGCTCGCCACTTCTGCGGCTCCAAACGACCCCAGGCTTTCCGCTTCTGCGGTCAGCCCCACCGCTTCTGCGGTCCTTCCTGCCCCCATGCTCGTCCTCTTTTGCGGCTTCTTCTTCAAATTCTGCGTGGCCGCTTCTGCAGTCCCATTTCCGCAGAAGCGGAAATACCAGATACCAGCAAACTCAGCTCTTCCAAAAATCTAATTTTTGATCTGTTAACCACCCGGAATCCACCCGAGGCCCCCGGGACTTCCACCAATCGTACCAACCAATCCCAAAACATACTACGGACCTGCTCGAGGTCTCAAATCATATCAAACAACGCTAAAATCATCGATCGACCTCTAATCCAAACTTTATGAACTTTGAACTTTCTGACTTCTACTTCCGATGTTTAAGCCTATCAAATTACGTCCGATTGACTTCAAATTTTGCACACAAGTCATATTTGACACTACGGACCTACTCCAACTTCCGAAATTTGATTCCGACCCCGATATCAAAAAGTCAACCCCCGGTCAAACTCTCCAAAAACCTTACTTTCTATCTTTAGCCAAATGGTTTCAAAATGGTCTACAGACCTCCGAATTCACTTCCGATCGTGCCCTCAACTCCAGAATCACTATACGGAGCTATTCACAGTCTCGGAATTCCAAACGGACGTTAATAACACCGAAATGCACTTCAAACCAAACTTATAAAATTTCTTCTAAAATACTAACTTCCACAATAGGCGTCAAAATGCTCCATGGTTATCCAAAACCCACTCCGGGTATACGCCCAAGTCCGAAATCATCATACGAACCTGCTGGAACCTTCAGATCCCGATTCCGTGGTCGTTTACTCAAAATTCTAATCCTAGTTCATTCTTTCAACTTTAAGCTTCCGAAATGAGAATTCTCTTCCCAAATCAACCCCGAACTTCCCGAAATTAAATTCCAACCACGCGTACAAGTCATAATACCTGAAATGAAGCTGTTCATAGCCCCCGACTGCTGAACGGAGCGCTAGTACTCAAAACGACCGGTCGGATCGTTACACTTATCCTATGGACACCGCGTACGCATTTGTCACCTTGTATATACACCACCAACAACACATAGTTCACATGGCAAATAGACTCGATTCTATTATATTTTCCTCAAATCAAGGATAACCAATCACAATCAATTATGACTTTTCCTTTAGAACAAGCCTCCAAACCAATAAAATCTAATCAAATATTATGTAAACAAGTCAAAACAAGTTTTAGAAACTACCCTCGAATAAAAAAGGCATAATTTTTAATATAGTTAAAATAGTTAATAAGAAGTCATCTCGGTCTCATGTGGTCGAAATTCGAAATTAAGACCAAATCCTAATACCCATTCATCCCCGAGTCCAAATATGTGATTTATTTCGAAATTCGACCTCAATTTGAGGTTTAAATATCAATTTTATAAAACCCTAAATTCTACCCAAAATTCTCAATTTCTACTTTAAAATTCTTAGATGTAATGATGAAATTCATGAAAAAATAATGGAAATTGAATGAAAATAAGTCAAGATTACTAACTTATAAATCTGAGAAACAATTGCTCTTCAAAAACTACCTCTGTGGAGTTTAGGGTTAAAAAATGGTGTAAATGAACTAAGTTCCAAAATTTCCACATATTATCTAGCCGCATATATCATAATTGCGAACTCTTGCTCGCAAAAATGAACATCTGTTCGCAAAAGTGAACAACTTTTGAGCACTTCAATTATCATAATTGCGAAATAACCTTCGCATTTGCGAAGTTCTCTTTCATAAAAAATGCGGACTAAGCTTCACATTTGGGAAGTTGCCTAGCCACAAGCATGTGTCGCAAATGCGACTAAAATACCGCAAAAGTGATCCCTTCCAAGTTCGCATATGTGACAACCTCTTCACTTTAGCGAAGATCCCAACTCTCCGCTTCCCTTCGCAATTATGAGTCTGACATCGCAAATGCGAGGCTCGCATTTTTGAAAAGGTTCTCGCAATTGTGAGACCTGCAGACCAACACCATCAACAAATTATCAGCTTATCCAAAACCATCCGCAACGTATTTGAAACTTACCTGAGTCCCTTGGGCTCCAATTCGGGCATCCAAACAAGTATAATAACATCATACAAACTTGCGCACAAGCTCAAATCATCAAAATAACTTCAAATATCAAGAATCGATCATTAAAACTCAAAATTTTCAATTTCAAAACTTAGTTTTCAAACTTTTTACATAATGTGCTAACAGTCTTGGGTCACCTAGGACGCAACCAAACATGCGTACAAGTCCAAAATTATTATACGAACCCGCCGGAATCGTCAAAACACTGACCTGAGATCATTTACTAAAATCATTGACCACGGTCAATTCTAGTCACATTTAAAGTTAAAAATCACATTTTGTTCAAAATTTCACATTTAACCTTTTCGAAAATCGACATAGACCATGCGCACAAGTCATAAATCATCAAATTAAGCTATGTAAATTCCTAAAATAAAGAAAAGAAAGTTAGTAATCAAAACCAACTATCAAGTCGTTACAACCGTTCCATGAAAGCCTGTTTGGATTGTGCCCAAAAGATTGGTGGTAGATTCATAACTCTACTCTTCTTGTAAGTTCTCCAGTAGTCCCCTACAGCTTAATTCAGCTGATACACAATCAACCTAATAGCCTGAGTATCCAGACATCTAAGGAAATACATATTTCTTTAATTTCTCCAAAAATTACATTGGCTCTACTTTGGGGCCTATGTCTGTGAAGGGTGAAGCCCAGTAGAGTACTGCGGCTTAACTCTAGCTGCAGGGCACCTGAATACATTAGCTAAAGAAACTGGTTGTTGTTCCATAGAAGTTGGGGGAACCGGAATATCATGTTCCACTGCATCTGCATTTGAACCATATCGATCCTGAACTGGCTCATGAGCAGTGTATTGTCACGATCCAATTCCCGCTATAAATCCTGTTGACTCCCAAATCGCCGTCAGGCAAGCCAACGATGAACTAATCCATTTTATTATTAAATCATGAATTTTATTTAAAATAGAAACTAAGTATAAAATAAATAAAACATAAGAGTTAAATAGTGATATTAATAGGCAACAAGCCATAATCATCTACTAGTAACTCCCAAAATTCGGTGTAATAAGTGTACGAGCAATCTAGTAGAATATACAAAACCCCTATAGCTACTGTCTGAGATAAAATAGACAAAAAATAATAAATATAACAAGGAGGAGACTCCGGGTGCTGCAGAATGGAGTGTGGGAAACAACTCACCACAAAGTCTCCGGGTAACAGGGATGCGCGCCCGAATGACCGCCTGATATACCTGCCTTAAAACCTGCACAATTAGTGTAGAAGTATTGCTTGAGTACATAAATAGCGTGTACGCAGTAAGTATCTAGTCTAACCTCGAAGAAGTAGTGACGAGGGGTCGACACCGACACGCTAAAGGTCAATAAATAAAGTGCAAGAAATATAGCTAAGCATGAAATACAAGAGTAACAATAGAATTAAAAACAATAAATAAGTGATTATTTATCAAAATATTAATCTAAAATCGCCGAATATCACATGCCAATCTAAAAAATTATAGGCCATTGAGTAGTTACAAATTCTAAAGTCATAAAAGAAATATCAAATATAATCGGACTTCTAGTGACATCATGCACGAGTTATGTAATCGTGAGATCGTGCAGGATTACTTTATTTTGAGTGGGGGGAGTTTTTCCAACTTTGTATGAGCATGATTAATAAATAACAAAAAAAATATGTATTCTACTATGGAAGACTCACTTTTGAGTGTGGGAGTTTCTCCAACTTCGTACTTTCTATGTAGGAGAAGATTCAATATTGAAAACCCTAAAATTAAAACCTTTCTCAAAATCAAAAAAAGTATACCTAGAGATGACCACGTGCTGGAACGAAACTGAGCTTTGTTCTGCACTTGACTAAATTGAGGTCACGTGGTGATCGTATTTTGGGGCGAAACTGTACCATTTTCTGTACTTGGTCTCTACCCCTTTCTTTTTTCCGGCCATTATACTCATATATCTTGATTCTAAATCATTATTTAATATTATCTAAGCACGTTTTTCCAACTAAAGTGACGGATCGAATTACCCTGAAGAACAATTTAGATACAAACAAGAAATTTAGTAAAAATTATATAGAATAAATTTAGTAAACTAGGGAGAAAAGTTGGTAGGAGGTTTTTCATAACTCATAAACTCTTGAATCTCGCTACATCATAGTTACCTCGTCACAATAGAAAATATATAGTAGCACCCCTATTTATAATACTATAAAACGAAATCTTATTCCAATATAAAATTGATAAACAAATCCTAATAAGACATGAATTAAATAAACTACCAAATATCAAATCATAGACAACATAGAAATACTAATTAATTTCGGTTTAATTTCCAACATTCTCCCTTAAACCAAGATCTTCAAATTTGATCATGCCATGAGTAACATCAAGGCTTGTAGAAGTCAGGTACCTTAGACTCTTCACCAATTTCCTAAAATATGTTGCATCTTCAAAGTCGTGTGTATCATCTTTAGTTAACTTCAATTTATCTTGAATATTGCTCATATATAATTTGTCTTTACTCTTGATAAATTCCTTTAAAATATCATCAATATAATTTTCCTTTACTTTGAAATCATCTACTTATCTAGTTGCCTTGTAGTTGGACTTGTACATCCATTCAATTGCAATTGAACATTCTATAGGTTGTAGAGTAATGCCACCAATAGATATATCATCTTGCTCCTTGAAATATGTTATCTCGAACAATGACACGAAATTTGTTTCATCTTCAATATATATAATCATGTGTTGTAGTTCTGGTTCCCAAGCTATTTTTGCCTCAATCTTGTGCAGATCATTAGAGACTTTCTCTTGATGAACCATCCTGCTTTTTTCGTTACTAGGTTCATCTTCAGTACCATCAAATAATTTTTCTTGTGAAATACCAACCTCTTTTGGACGAACGTCCCTTGCAACCAAATCTTCCTTTTTAACAACTGGTGAAATGTTTGGCAGATCAATTTGAACATTATTTGACTTCTTTTCGCTTTCGATGGAGTCTCTGTCACAACATAGATTACATGTACCTTCTCTTCTTTTCTCCTCTATTTATGATTTTAGGCCTTCTTGATTTATCTCTGCAAGTTTTGATGTGTCTTCTTTTTCTTTTGGTTGATTCCTCTTCTTGCGAAGAATCATCCATTGTCTCATTTTTGTGTTGATTCAATGATCTCTCATATGTCACCAATTCGCCTTCTAAATCATCAAGTCTGAGAGTGTTAAGATCTTTGGTAGTCTCAAGAATAACTTTCTTGTTGTTAAACTTTAAACTGAGAGACTGCAATATTTTCTCAATAATTTTAACTTCTTCCAATACTTCTCCATTGATCCTTAGACCATTGACTAATTCTTCAATTCTTGTAAAAAAATTTTTGATGGACTCTGCTGGTCGTATACGAGCAATCTCAAATTGACTCCTAAACTCTTGTAGTTTCTCCTTTTTTATGTTAGCAACTTTTTGATATGACTTCACCAGATTGTCCAAGCCTCCTTTGATGACTTTGCATGCAAATATTTCTTAGATACATGTAATTCGACCTTAACGGCGAGATAGTAGTGTGCCTTATAATCTAAATGCCTCTTCTTCTCTAATTGCGTAGCTGCATCACCCGTCAACATTGTTTCTTCGAGGGGTTCCTCAAATCCTTCATCAACGGTGGACCTTAATCCAATATCCTTAAAAAAATTCTTCATCTGTTGATACCAAGTTTCAAAATTACTTTTGCCCTCAAACACAAAAACAAGACAATTAAGTAATAGAGTATACATTTTTCTTTTTGGATCTCCTATCGGCTCTGACAGGATCTCACGCAGGCTTGAATATCAATTTGAAGGAATGAAATACCCCGAAGAACAATTTAGGCACAAGCAAGAAATTTAGCCAAAGCTATATAGAAGAAATTTATTAAACTAGGGAGAGAACTTGGGAGGAGGGTTTTTCACAACTCATAAACTCTTGAATCTCTCTACATCATAGCTGCATCTTCACAATAGAAAATATGTAGTAGCACCCCTATTTATAATACTACAAAACAAAAATTTCCAATATAAAATTGGTAAACAAATCCTAATAAGACATGAATTAAATAAATTACCAAATATCAAATCTAGACAACTTAAGAATACTAATTAATTTTGGTTTCATTTCCAACCTAAAGACTTTGAATCAATCTTACCATGAAATTTTAATAGCATCAGTGTTAACTCAAGACTTATGGGATCTTTAACATATTCGGGATTGGCTTTATCTTCAACCTTTCATATAATAAAATCTATGTTTTTAGCATTAATAGAAAAGAGGAGGACATAGAGAGAGTGTGAAGATAAGGCAAGTGCACGTCTGGCCCTTCCCCAAGTCATGCTCGATTAAAGAAGCAAGAAAGTAGCAAGTCTACTTATCACATGTGCATATTTTTACTTGGGAAATTCATGGACTAAAAAGAGATATTTTGTTATTTGAATATCTAACACCAAGAAAAAGTGGAAGAAATTAAAAAATAGCCAGATTTATAAGTGGGTATTCAAAAATAGCTACAGTTTTAAAAATAATCAAAATCTAGCCATTTTTCATGTAAAGATAAATCTGAACAAAAACACAGTTCAAAATACGGAAAAACACTCCAGCATCATATACTGGAGTTCCAGTATATTATACTGGAGCCAACAAAGTATACCGGTCCATCATAATATGCTAGAAGTTCATACACAGGTGCACCGAACTCCAGTATATTATGCTGGACCGGCCTTTGTTGCATCAAAATAGTGATTATTTTTCATTAATTGATAAACGCTGACTATTTTTGAATGATCAGTTCTATTTTAACCGAAAAACTATGCCGCTTTCAGCGATGGTCTTCCTTCATCTTCGCGTTGCATTTTAGCGATGGCTTGACACACATCACTAGGATTTTCATGGGCATTTTTATCTGATTTACCTAGACTATTTATTTATAAAACATAATAATTATTTTTATAATATATATATATATATATATATATATATATATATATATATATATATATATATATATATATATATATATATATATATATATATATATATATATACACACACACACAATTGAAATACAAATTTGTTTTTGTACAAAATCCGGCTAAATCAACAATTTACATACAACTTATGTACTACTTATATACAATTATGTTAGTTGAATAAATTTTGTATGTCGTTTATACATACGGCATACAACATATGTACAATTTGTTTATATCTTTTTCTTCGAGTTTGAGTTTGGAATTTCAACAAAAATCAACTCGAGTCTTCACCAAATTCTCTAAAAATCGAGATATAAACTCTAAAGAATATTTTCAATAATTTACAACAATACCTAATCCAAATAAATTATAATTCCGCAAAGGTTGATTTTTGAAATGAAAACTTCAAAGACTTTTTATCTTTTTTCACTTGAGATTCTTAATAGTTGTCATTCTCCCACTATCTCAAAATTACTACCCAATTCATTAGCTGGAGCACCACGAGTAACCTGAAGTGCAGACTAAACTAGTCGACTAAAAAAACCACTGCCATGACGGATATTACCCCAAGAGTAGGAGCCGCAAATCCTCATGAACCACAAGGTCTCTTGGCCTCCCTATCCTTTCCCTCATGACCACGAATATGATCTAACCTCCTAACAGTCTCCACAACATGCTAGAATGAAGTATCAGTCTCCAGCTCTTGTGCGATCCTAAATCTGAGACCATAACTGAGACCCTCGATAAATTTGCGTACTCTCTCTCTGACTGTAGAAATCAAAGCAGCTGATATGATGGGATAAGTCACTAAAACTCATAGAACACTCAGACACGGTCATAGTTCCCTAGCGCAATTGCTCGAACTCTGTACGCCACACATTCATGTGGTCTGTGGAATGAACTCGCTAAAATGGATCGGTAAATTGAGCCCAAGTAAGTGGCACTAAATCAACCTGCCTACTTTCCTAATAAGCGGACCACCATCAATGTGCTAACCCCGTTAGCTAGAAAGTAGTAAGATCAACCCCAGTCACCTCAACTATGCCCATAGTGTGTAGAACATGGTGATATTGATCCAGAAAACCCTACGCACCCTCTAAATATACGCCCTTGAAAGTAGGAGGATCATACTTCTTGAACCTCTCTAACCTCATCTGCTTCGCCTCTGACGCCACTAGCTTGACCTCAGGGTGAATCCCGATCATGGGTTGTACTGGCATAACACTTGGAGCCTAATCAACATGAGTCCGCTGCTTTGGGGTATGGGAGGTGGGAGTCTAAACTCCTCTTCCATCTTGAGAAGTAGCTGGTGCAACTGGGATTAATCCCGCCTAAGACAAGTTACCAAACATGCTCAGGATATGTGCGAGAAGACTCCTAGAGTCTAGAGGTAGCAACATACATTTCAGTTGCCTACTCCCTGTTGATACCTAATTTTTTCCAAAAATATTTCAAATTGCATATATGTCTTCAAAATCATGTATTGATTAGCAATTGATATTTTCCACAATTTTTATATATTTTTATTAATTTATCCAGCATTTTATTTCCAAGAAATAATTATAAAATTACCTCACAAATGATTTCAAAAGAAATTCTTGATATAATGTATTATTTTTGGTCTTATTAAGACCAAATTATTTTATAATTAGACAAATTGGAACCTTTTGGCTATAATTGCAATAACTTTGTAATTATAGCCCAATCATATAATTTTGTACTATTTTCATCTAGAAATTAATTATGTATATTTTTTAAATACTAAATAAATATTTTAAAATTATTTTCTACGCATGAGTTCGTTTTTATAATTAATAGCTATTTTTTAAAATTGTTTTAATTAATTTACATTGGTTCAACTCACCCCCATGGTTTCATGTCATTCTCAGGCCAATCTTGGCCTGTCCGAGTAAGATCTTGCCATCTCCGGCTAGAACCTGTGGTTTCTAGGCCGATTCTCTTTCTCTTTGGGTTATCTCTCTGATACCCTAAGTATTAGCTCTTGATTTCTTAGATCTATCATAGATATGTGTATATTCCGAGTTATTTTGCTGTTTTCCTTAAAGATTTTCCGAGTTTTCTAAAACGAATCTTCATCTTCAAACCAGGGTGTCTTAACCCCTTTTCAAAATGGTTTTTCCTTCTGAATTTAGTATTAATCTATGATTTTTACTATGTTTTAACATTTATTTAAGTTTTCTCGTTTTATCTGAGTTATTATGTTGAAAACCCTAAGTTTCTTGGTTCTAATCCTGGATTCTGAGTCTGTTTTATGATAATATGTTCGCTTAATCTGTATATGTGCTTGTTTCTCATGAGCCTTATGATCCTCTCTGGTTTTGCCTTTTTTTTTTATCAGTGTCTCTGACTATTACTTCTTCCGCCTATGTCATATTTATTCCAATAATTAATGCTATGCTCTATGTGAATCATTAATTTTGTGTGATTTTACCCTATTTATCTTATTAGGATTTTTGGTTCTTGCCTATTATGTGTTTATTCCGCTATTCTCATAAGTTTGTGTCAATTTCTCCTAAATCAGTACAATTTGCTATTTTTGAATCTTTGAATCTCTGTGCCTGATCATTCACTGATTTCTTGTGATATTCTCTAATGATTTTAACCTTTAAGATATTTTCTTATCTTAATCTATGGTTGAGCATACTGTCACCTGATTCATAAGTATTTTTCCTGATTAGAATCTGCTGAACCTAGTCTCTATTACATATTGTGCACTTGTACTATGCTGAACATATTTTCTTATTTGTTATATTCAGCCTTATATGATTTTCTTCCTTATTTTGTATTTCCTGTTACCGTTTAAATTTATCTCCTTAATTAAAGGAAATGCTTATACTGATTTAATTCTAATTAGTACATAGTTCTATAATTACTGTTGAACTATGATTCTTGTCTTATTTTCTACCTATTTTCAAAGTATAAGTATCTTGCTCTTTCATTAGCATAAGGACACGAACACATTGGTTCAAAACTCTCTCACACTCAAAAAACTTTCTTCTTTCTTTCTTTTTTACTTGCTATTATTCTGAATTAGCCGTCTCCAAGCCAAGGTTAATTGTTGTGCTCTCCTATTCTTCACATTGTGTTTACTATATCTATACTGGTATGTTCTGATTTCAATTCAAGTCCCAAAAACACTATGTTTCCTTTACTGCTTCAGTTCCTCATGTTCCTGATATGTTTCTACCTATGGTTTTTATGTTCAACATGTAATTAATATCTTTTTCTTCATGTAATTATGGTAGCCATGTCTTACCTCTTTAGGGTCAGCATGCTCTCGTAAACCAGTAACTTGACTTTACTCTGTTTAATTCTTGTATACTGTCGCCTAGTTCTAGTATGCACCTATTGGGCTATTGTCCGAAGTTGTCTTAATATTATGCTCAGCCATGTTTAGTATAAAATCCTATACTATCTCCCAACCCCCATGAATCTCCCTAAAGCATCTCTAGTTCTGTAACTATGTTCTAATTAACACTCCTGATCTATGTCTTACTACCTACATCAAGTGCAAAGGACTTCTGCTTATTATTTGTTCACCATACATGCTTTATTTGTCCCTAACCCCCAATTGACCTTGTGTGAAGGTATGTTCTCTGAGTGTTGCTGAACTTGTTTGACTGACCTGCTGTTTGTTTAATTACACAGCTCTTGTTAAAACTATTTTACTGGACAATTCTCTTATTTATAAAGCTATTGAGTCTTTTAAAATATTGCATTCTATCAAAACCTTTTCAAAACCATGTCAAGCACTCCCACTCTACTCTTAGATCCTTAAGTTTTGCCCCTCCAATGTTTGACTGCTTAGGGATCCCTCTAAACTCTAATGTATTGGAGCTGGCTCTTCCACAATGCACCTACTTAGTTATGGCTGTAAAATCTAGGTGTGAGCACTGCTCGGGATCCTTGAGGTCCTTAGGGAACTATGACATACTCGGATATGAGAAAGGCTATGAAACATCAGGGCATTTGATGTTTTGGAAATCTGGACCTGTTTTCAGGCTCTCTATAATGTAACTTCTTCTTTTCTTTTTCTACTTATGTAATTCATTTCAATACTGGCTTGTAATAATTATTGTAAACGAATATTAGGGTTGGCTAGTAAAAAGGGGATGGTAGTCATATATGTTATCAATATCAATGGGTAGAAATCATGCCTTAGGTTTACATTTCCCATATGTGCATTAGAATCCATGTTTAGGACCAATACATTCCAAGCATGTCATGCATTAGATATCATGTTCTTAGGTTTACTCTTTTAGCATCTTATTTGACATTATTTTTATCACTTAGAAATCCTTCTTTAGGATAAATAACAACATTAAAATAAACTGTTACTGATGCATATTTTTAAATCATGATGTAACCTGCTATGCATTTAGAAATCCTGCATTAGGAATTCTGCTGTCACGACCTCAGTTCCCTCCGTGAACCGTCGTGACGGCACCTAGTCTCTATGGCTAGGTAAGCCTAAATTTGTAGAAAAATAACTAAACTTGCAGAAGTAAAATAATTTAAAAATAGAAATAAAGCATTAATAGTGTTTAAATGGCCGCTCGTCATACATCATATGTAAACTCAAAACCAATATCTAAATCCAAGACCTGGAAACCCATGAATCACAAGCTAAGATAGAAAATACTACATAGCTCTAACTCCGGAATTTTTGCCTAATAAGAACAGAAAGTACAGAAGGGCTAAAATACTAAAAAGCAGGAATGGAAAGGGACTGCTCGGTCTGCGGACGTGGCGGATGTACCTCGAAGACTCATAGTAGTCGCCTCCCTCAAGGATGATAATCCTGAGAAGAAGTACCTGGGTCTGCACATGAAAAACATGCACAGAAGAGGCATGAGTATACCACAACGGTACTCAGTAAGTGCCAAGCCTAACCTCGGCCGGGTAGTGACGAGGAAGGTCAGGTCCCTACTGAGGTTAAATAAAATATAAGGATTTACAGTGTGATATAAAATAGTATAAATAAGTGCAACAGTAAGAAATACCATAGAATTGGAGAACAACAACTAGAATAGAGACAAACAGACCACAGAGAGAAATACAGCTCAACACAGAGATAACAACCGGGGCACCTTCCAGGATACCGTCCTTTGGTTTCAATCACAACTATCCAGTGGATCTCCTAGGATACCGTCCCGTAGTCCATCATATATCTGTCCGAATGATCTCCCGAGATCCCGTCCCATAGTCCAACTATATATGCGCGGGGGATCTACCGGAAATCTCGATATGTAGTCCCCAAATATAAATATGCAGGGGGATCTATCGGGAATCTAACCCGCAATCCCAAAGTAAATGTGCAGGGGGATCTATCGGGAATCTAACCCGCAGTCCTAAAGTAAACAGACAAGGGGGAGCTACCGGAATTCCATATCCGTAGTCCAATGTAAATACACAGCAACAATAAGAGAATATTCAGAGAAGGGAAATTTCATGTTAAGGCAACAAGTAATTCTAGCCTTACATGCTGCACAGAGTCCAGTTAAACAAATAGAACAATTAGAGCACTTAAATCACTTAGACATGCTTTCCTAAGCTAACAACAGGCTTAATAGTACATACAATAAAAGCAGGAGAAGGAACATACTAATAAGTTCTTTAAAGAAAAACCGGATTCCCAACAATTTGCACAAGTGCGCACTCGTCACCTCACGTACAAGGCATTTCAATTACCAAATATATCAATCCTAAGGGGAAGGTCCCTCATACAAGTTTAGACAACCCACTTACCTCGAATCGGCTCAAAATCAACTACAAAGCACGCTCTTTCCACGAGTATCCAACTCCAAATGGTCCAAATCTATTCGATTCCATTTCACTATGTAAATAATACTTCAAAAAGCAGATTCTACAATTAAATTCTAAGCTAATATGCGAAATTATGTAAAATGACCAAAATGCCCCTCGGGCGCACGCCTCAAAATCGGGTGAAATTATGCGAAACCTCGTACTCTCACGAGTCTATTCATATAAGAATCTCTCAAATCGGATGCCAAAAATCCAATAATTCGGTCTATGAATTTTACCCAAATTTTTCATCCCCAATCCGAATTTAAATGATGAAATTAACTAAAGATTGATGGAATATAACTAGAAAGGGTTAAAGAATCATTACTAAAAGATCTTCTCTTCAATCCCTCTCAAAATCACCCTCTCCCGAGCTCCAATTCGATTTTTGTGATATGAACTCAAAACCCTCGACTTTGAACTTAAACATTCAGCCCAGTTAAATCCTAATCGCGATCGCGGAATTAGCCTCGCGATCGCGAAGCACAAAAATGGACTTCCTCAACTTACCTTACGTGATCGTAAAACGCTCCACGCGATCGCGGCCCCTTATAAGCGATCACGATGAACAATTGTCTGCAACAGACCTGAAGCAAGAATCTGTAATTTTCTAACAATTCAAAATGACCCATTGAGCATCCTAAACACACCTGAGACCTTCGGTACCTCAACCAAAACCACCAACAATACCTAATACCTCATTCAAACTTGTACCAATCCTTAAACCACCTAAAACAACATCGAAAACTCGAATTAATCAAGGGTTTAAGCCTAAGAACTCCAAATTTCCTCAAAATACGCTTTCGATCAAAACCTAATCAAACCATGTCCGAATGACCTGAAATTTTATACACACATCCCAAATGACATGACAAAACTACTACAACTTCCTGAATTCCATTCCGACCCTTGGATCAAAATCCCACTATCGAACCGAAAACTTTTACAATTCAACTTTCGGCATTTCAAGCCTAAATTAGCTACGGATCTCCAAAACACAATCCGACCATGCCCCTAAGCCCGAAATCACCTAACGAAGCTAATTAAACCATCGGATTTACGTTCCGAGGTCGTCTTCGTAATGTCCCGACTACGGTCAACTTTCCAACACTTAAGCTCTCATTTAGGGACTAAGTGTCCCAAAACTCTCCGAAACTCAAAACTGAACATCCCGGAAAATAAAAATAGCAGAAATAAACTTGGGGATAATTGTTAATAGGGGATCGAGGGCATATAAACCATTCTGAACCTTATATGTGCATAGTAGATACCATGTTTAGAATCTCGTTCATACTCGCTCAGTCACACCTAGTTAAACTACTGATGCATGAAAAAGGAAATAAAATACTCTTAAGTCTAATTATTATGTTTAAGTAAAACTGGTAATAATTCTGTATTTTGTAAAACTTAGAACAACATGCTTTAGGTAAAATATCTCTTACCTGTTTTGATAGTTCTGGTAACAATTGTGCATTATCCCACGCCTAGGAAAGCCTTAGGTAATCAAATTTCTTATAAAACTGGAAACTGCTTCTTTATTTTTACTACTTGATGGTTAATAGGCTTAAAATCAGTAGGCAAAATGATTAGGCCCTACTTCTAAGTTTTTAAAAAATAAATCTGCATGTCTCTTATGTTCTGATACTCACCTAGACATCATGTCTTAGTGATCACGCCCAACTCAAGTCCTAAAAAGGATAAGCGATCGCTGCAAATATAATTCGGTCTAAAAGTCCGGAGTCGAATCCCACAGAGAACTAAGGCTTAGTTGTATTTCTTT
>MU672567.1:34082-94385 GCA_026770625.1 Nicotiana glauca | reverse complement strand
AAACCACCTAAAACAACGCCGGAAACACGAATTAATCAAAGATCCAAGCCTATGAACTTCAAATCCTAACCAAACACACTTTCGATCAAAAACCTATCCAAAACTTGTCCGAATGACCTGAAATTTTGCACACAGATCAAAAATGACATGACAAAGCTGCAGCAACTTCCGAAATCCCAAACCGACCCTTGGATCAAAAATTCACTATCGGACCGGAACTTCAAAATTTTCAAACTTCGGCATTTCAAGCCTAAATGAGCTACGGACCTCCAAATTACATTCCGAACACGCTCCCAACCCCAAAATCACCTAACGGAGCTAACGGAACCATCATGTTTCCATTCCGAGGTCTTCTTTATACTGTTCCGAATACGGATCATTTTTCAACTCTTAAGCTCTCATTTAGGGACTAAGTGCCCCAAAACACTCTGAATCCTAGAACCGAACGTACCGGCAAAACAAAATAGCATAAATAAATTTAGGGAAAGCAGTTAATGGGGAAACGGGGCGTGAATTCTAAAAACGACCGGTCGGGTCGTTACAGTAGGTACTAATGTGAGTGGGAATAAATAAGATCTTCACTGCCAAAGTTGATAATTCAAGCTAAATGATGTGACAATAAAAGAATTGTCTAAGAAATTAACAAAAATGGGAACTAATTTGATGGACGGTAATGACCTTCACGTGAGATGCATTGCTCACATCATGAATCTTGTAGTCCATGATGGTTTAAAATGATCTCCAGTGTATATTGAACATGTTAGGATGCAGTGAAATATGTTAGGTAGTCTCCTACGAGGTTGAAGTGGTTTTAAGAAAGTTTTGATGATGAAAAACTCAATTACAAAAAAACTTTATGCATGGATGTTCTAACTAGGTGGAATTCCACCTACTTAATGTTGCGTAAGGCTGTTGAATTTGAAAGTTCATTTTTACATTATGCTTCTAGTGAAATTGGCCTGAGATATTATCTTGAGCATTCTTATATTGAAGTTGGAATTTCTACTGTGAACTTTTGATTAGTAATTGGGAGAATGTAAAAATAATTACAAAGTTTCTTGAAATCTTCTATCTTCTTACTTTGAAAATATCTGGATCACGTTATGTTACATCAAATATTAATTTTCTTGAAATTCTTGCATTTGTTGTTTGTTTAAAGCAATGATGGCAAATGAAGATACAGTTTTAAGTGAAATGAAAAAGAAGGTGAAAGAAAAGTTTGATAAGTATTAGGGTGATCCAGGAAAAATGAACCGGATAATTTTCATCACATGTATCTTGGATCCATATTACAAGATCGAATCAGTTGGCTATGCACTTATAAAGATGTTTGATGAAAATACGGGGGGCAATAATACAATTAGAAGTGAAGAAGTACATGACTTCATTATTTAGTGAGTATGTAAAGTCCAACTCAAAAGGTGTCGTGCTTGCTTCATCTTCACATTGCTTTTCATTGGACACTTCTACTTTCGGGATTTCTCGCAGTCAAGTAAGCACCCAAAATACAGGATTTTTAGAATCATTCATGCAAGATCTAAATATAAAACTATGAGTGGAGGTGTGGATACTAGAACAGAGTTAGATAAATATTTTGGTGAAGAAACTGAGGATGACACTAAGGAATTTAATGTTCTTTTCTGGTGGAAATTGAACTCAGCTAGATTTCTTGTTCTTGCAGAGATGACTCGTGATGTATTAAATATTCCAGTTTCAAGTGTGGCATCTGAATATGTGTTTAGTACGGGAAGATGTCTTCTTGATTCATTTAGGAGTTCATTAACTCCTAAATTGGTGCAAGCTCTAGTGTGTCTTTAAGGTTGGCTTCGAAATAAAAAATTAAAACAACTAGTGTCACGACCCAAAGTCCATAAGAGGTCGTGATGGCACCCAACTGTGTTGCTAGGCTAGCCAACACTTGAAACTTCACTAAATTATCCATTTTTATTTTTAAAATCAGGAATTTTATTAAATAAATAGAATAAAATCTGACACTCATAGAAACCTATGCTTTTCTTTACCAAATTTTCGAATATAAATAAATCATAAAGTGAAGTGTTATAATAACATGAACTACAATAATGAACATCCACTAGGAATCCCCAAAACCCGATGTCAGAAAAATAAAAAAACTGGCTTTTTATACAACTCCCAAAGTGCGGGTAGTACAAGTCATGAGCCACTAAGACTTAGACTTTACAAAAAAACTGAACTGAAATAAGTACAACATATGTTTGGATTGTACATGAACAAAATTGGAATCTAAAGCTACAACGGACAAGTGATAGCCACAACTGGAACGCATGTACATCTTCAATGCCAGCTCCTTTCATACACAGTAGCAACAACTCCAAGATCTGCACGTAAGGTACAAAATTATAGTATGAGTAGTACCGATCCCATGTACCCAATAAGTATCCTAACTAACCCCGACGATGTAAAAGAAGCAAGAACTATAGATGATACTCACTAACACCTGTGCAGTTCATAATTTCAACACGTATAGAACAAATATATGATCAAATCAGGAAATCTCAGGTAAAACCACTTTGATGCTCATAATTCTTGGTTATAAAGTCTTCTCAGTCAATAATCCAGCATATAAGGAACATATGCTAGTAAATCAGGTAAACATTCAAGGAAGTTGCAAGTAAAGATGAAATGCAATAACCAAATATTAGTTCGTTGCGGCGCGCAACCCGATCCAATAACCATAAGACAATAAGGCTTACTGCGACGTGCAACCCGATCCCATAATAGTAACCAACTGTTACGACCCTAGTTCGCCCTCCGTGAACTATCGTGACGGCACCTAGTCTTTACGACTAGGTAAGCCTAACAAATGCGGAAAAAGAAACAATTGCGGAAAGAAAGTAATTAAAAAACCGAGATAACAAAATTTAATAGTGTTTAAGATGACGCCTGACATATAATAGTACAAGAATCTCAACTTAACACTCCCAATCTGGAACCCCATGAATCATAAGTTAAGAGATTACATATAAATCTCTAACTACAGAAATGTCTATCAACAAGGAAAAATACAGAAGGGCTATACTAGTACTATGAATAGAAAAGGGCTCTTCGGTCTACGACACAGATATACCTCGAAGTCTCTACAAAAGCGCCTCACCTCAAGTGTGATAATACTGAGTGGAAGTACCTGGATTTGCACATGAAAAACATGTGCAGAAAGAGCGTGAGTACACCACAGCGGTACTCAGTAAGTGCCAAGCCTAACCTCGATCGGGTAGTGACGGAGAAAGTCAGGGCCCTACTGACATTAAATAAAATACAAGGTATAACAGTATAGGAGAAGACAGTATAATCAAATGCAATAGTAAGCAGTAACACAGGATAGAAAGAGCAATAACAACTATAACAAAGACAAAGAAATCACGGAAAAGAATACAACTTAACTCAGAGATAACAACCGAGGATATCCCAGGATACCGTACTGTAGCCCAAAATATAAATATCCAGTAGATCTCCCGGGATATCTTTTTATAGTCCAGATATATATCCAATAGATCTCCCGGGATACCATCCCGTAGTCTGACTCATAGTGCGCGGGGATCTACGGGAATCCCGATCCGTAGTCCCAAATGTAAATACCCAGTACTGGGAAATATACCGGGTGCAGTCCCGTAGTTCCACTATAAAAGTGCAGGGGGATCTCCCGAAATACAAATCCATAGTCCCAAAGTAAACATATAGGGGGATGTCCGGGGATACCATCATGTAGTCCCAAATATAATTACACAGCAGCAACAAGAAGAATATTCAATTCAATTCAAATTTCATACCAAGGTAAGAAGGTATTTCTAACCTAGCATGCTGCACGTAATTCAAATAAGGCAGTTAAACAATTAGGCAATTAAGTCAATTAGACATACTTTCCTAAGCTAACAACAAGCTTAAATTTGCAAGTAGTATAAACAGGGAAAGGAAACACAATTTTCAGTTACTTAATGAGAACCGAATTTTCAATAATTAGCACAAGTACGCACTTGTCACCTTACGTACAAGGAATTTCAAATATCAACAATACTAAATCCTAAGGGGAGTTCCTCCACACAAGGTTAGACAAGCTACTTACCTCAAACCGTCTCATAATCAACCTGAAATCATGCTCTTGCCACGATTACTCAACACCAAATGGCCCATATCTATTCAATTCAATTGCATAATGTAAATAACACTTCAATTAACTGATAAACTATCTGAAACAAGTTTGCATTAGGGATTGGCATCGGTCGGTTCAGTTTGGTTATGAATATTATCGGTTTAGTATATCGGTTATCGGTTTACAAATTTGATAAACCGATAAGATATCGGTTATCGGGTATCGATTAATCGGTTATCGATCATTATCGGTTTGGTTATCGGTTTACCCGATATGATAATTCAATCTAGAATTAAGCGGAAAAAAAAAGACAATCCACTGGAGTTAAGAAAAAAAGAGAAGAATTCACATATAGTATACTACCCATTTATGCGTTCTGTCCAGTGGCCACAACTGGAATAGTACTAATTCTTCAACAATAGTTGTCCAAATGCATTAATAATAATACAAAATAGTAGCAATTTCACCTTAAAATTAACAAGTCCAAACTCCAAACATATAGTACTAACAGTCTAAATTCAAGTTAACAAGACAACAACTACTCAATCCTTATAGACTTCACCAAAAAAATCAGTGGATAAATACTTATCAAACTGTAGCAATTCCCACAAAATGTTCCAATGCATTAGTTGCCTCCTTCGATATGATAACAACAATAGTTGATTTAGAATTTTTATTTCACACATCAAATGCCAAACTTGAAAAAAGAAACCACAGAGCAATCCCTATATGAAGATGAATTTTGTTATAGAAATTAAAAGCCTAATGTATAAGACTAAAGACTTACGCTAGGAGTAACTAGTAAGGTCTATGAAGAATGAAGAAGAAACAACTGAAAAGTGCGGTTGAGAAAGAATATGAGAGAATGAACTGAAGCCCTAACATATGTATATACTTAAGGATAAAGTTATAATTTTTTTAATTCTTATTGGGTTATCAGTTAACCCATTAACAAAATTTACAAACCGAGACCCGAACCGATAACCCAATGGTGAAAAAATTCTAATTCGTTACCGAACCGTTAACCCAATACCCTGATACAAATAATCCAATAAATAATTAACGGTTCGAGTTATCGGATTTACCCGATATAGGCTCAACCCTAGTTTGCATCTCACTCGAGCCCCTCGGGACCCCATCCGAACATACCAACAAGTATCAAAACATGACACGAACCTTCTCGAGGCCTCAAATCACACATAAAACATCAAAATCACAAATCACACCTCAAATCAAACTAAATGAACTTTTAAGTTCCACAACTCATGTCGAACCATATCAAACCAACCAGGACTAATATTGAATTTTGCACACAAGTCCCAAATGACATAACGCAGCTATTCCAATTTCTAGAACCAAAATCTAAACCCGATATCATCAAAGTCAACTTCTGGTCAAACTTATGAACTTTCCAAACCTTCAAATTGGCCAAATTTCGCCAATTAGTTCTGAAACCTTCTAGAAACATCCAAATGCAATTTTGGGCATACGCCTGAGTCCAAAAACAACATCCAGACCTAACGGAACCATCAAAACTCTGTTCCGGGGTCAAACATACAAAGTCAAACTTGGTCAACTCTTCCACCTTAAAGCATCCTAGTTGAAAATCATTCTTCTAAATCAATTCTGAAACACCTGAAAACAAAAACTAACAATTCACACAAGCCATAACACATCATATGAAGCGACTCAAGACTTCAAATAGCTGAATGGAATACAAATGCTCAAAACAATCGGTCGGGTCATTACATTCTCCCCTACTTAAACATAAGTTCGTCCTCGAATGTGCCAAGAGTCGTTTCAAAGTCATCTAATCACTTTGTAACCTTGCCATGCATATACGTGGGGGTGATCCCATGCCACCTATTCCATATAAGTCTGAAGTCACAACATACCTAAATATCCTCACTTCATCTTTAGCCCATAAACCTTGGTACCTAATTTCCAACAACCTGAATTCCTTTCAACACTCGAATCTCACATCTACACACTGTACAAGTTCGAACAAATTGTATCCGACCATAACCATAACCGAAGATATAATCACATGATACATCACATAACTCATATACTTTTAGAAATAGTGTCTAATCACAATAGCTACTAAAAAATAGACCCGGTACCGGTAATGAACCTCATATCAAATAAAACTTTGTTCAAAACCTTTTTACACCGGCGATGATAAAAGAAACATGTAGAAACCCATAACCACTCATTAGATCAAAAAGTCACGAAGCCTCTCTCTCTCTCTCTCTATTTCTCTCTCATCCAACAAGAACCAAAGCCAAATGCTAAGCCGACTTTTGAGATTATTCTTCCAAACATAACTTAATCAAATCCGATATTATCCTTTTTAGGCCAATGACCTTATCTCATCAAACACCACTATTCTATTGACATGCCACAACGATAAAACCTAAAGCCACAACCGTGCAATCTGTGCACCGATAAGCAAGAATACAATTGTACTCAAACATGGGAAATGACTCCAATGAGAGAACCGTCCCGCAAGCTCAACAAGTTCAACCACAATGCAACGCTATAAAACCATCACACATAGTATAATAAAAATACACGAATCTATCACAAAGGATCATATCCCAACATAACCCTGCTATAATACGTGACCCCATCCAAACATCGGTCCATAAGACATACATCAAGCCACAATGCACAAAATCAACATCTACATGAAATTTGACATCAAGTACATGAAGTTCATGACCATAACCATAGAGAAGAAAATAACACAATATACCACAGCCTGAAAAGACCATAATGAAGGTGCAATCAACTATTGCACACCCCAATCACCATCTTGCTCAAATTCTTTTACAAAGCCCAAACAGAACCGCATCATGTGTATATATAACCAACGAATAACAACCTCTCTTAGCATAGAAGAGTAACACATATAACATATCATAACACGAACAAGCTCAACTCTAACCGAATAACACATCCCTCAACACTAATAGTTCTGAGTCAACAAATCCGGCCCGGTGTAGAATACACATCCTCCTTGGGCCTAACAATGGGCCCCCAAATCAACTACGGTCATCCCCAAATGGATAAATAGCCCTCCAATGGTCCAAAATAATCTAACTATAACGTGTACCTCCATCTGGCTAACTTTGACAACATCGTCACAGTCCGTAACCCCAGAACAATCTACTTTTGGAACTTCCAGTCTCCAAATCTTAGAACACATGAATCACCGTAGCCGATCCCAACTCCACCACTCGAATGACTAACACATCTCTCATACATAATAAACCTATGAGAAATAATTTTAAAATTTCCCCCATGCCACAATGGAAAAAATCTTAACATCAAATGTCGCTCAACCGGGCGAGTACCGCAATACCAATAAAGAATCCAAAGTCAGAACACAATGCGCCTTCATAAATATGCACACTTCAAGCAAAACCAAGTAGTAATAGCATTAATCTAAACATCTGATGCAGTCCATGTTGTTCAAATTCCTGACCTTCCCTCCAAAATTGAACCACCACCTTGTAGATGCGGATCTCAATCACACAGGATGCACTGCATCTATCATGCCATCATGTGAAAAGCATGAAAACCTCATTATCATCTCTAAGTCACAAGTAGGATCGTACCCCACCAGTTATAAACATTCCATTTGATCCCATCCAGGAGAAAATCACAACACACCACATACCTCTTATACCTATAGATAATATCCATCTCAAGTTGTGGCAGAAATCCTCGAGAATACTTTGAATCCTATTTGCATATAACCAACCCACGCATGTCTCCAAACCCAAAAGTATTTCCCGAAACACCTGTAGAGACTCACCACATCATAAGTACCTAAAGAACCGATCATATCTATTATCGTGCCGATCTAAACTACTACCAAACTGTCCTATCTCTCTAAGTTTCCTTCCGAATTGCCTTCAAGTTGACGCTCCTCCTTGCCAGTACACTACCATACTTAACCCAAATCTCAGTACAAGAGATCCTACCATGAAACCACACCGTCCTAAGGCCCATAAGCTGTTGTATTCCCTCTTAAGCACCCCAAAAGTACCATAACTGAGCCACGTACTCTGAAGAGACCTTTTGTGAGTTTAAAATTGTTCATTTTACTTTCTTATACTAAAATATAGAATCCACAGTGATATAGAAAAACCATAAGTCTCGACACCATCCAATGTAAATCTCAGATTCTAGCCATATATAAATCCAAAAAAAGTTCTCAATTATCACATATAAATCTTGAATTCATTAGAATCTTCTCGAGAGTGATCCACCCAACTAAAATCTCAATTGCATTACCCAAATGGGCCGAACGATCTATGCCTTATTAGCACGATAACACCCAAAGAAGTAACCCCGCCTTAACGCAAGCGAGCGAATTCCTACTCCATGCGTGCTACATCCTTCATGCATAACAACTCAAATTGTTAAATGATTTCCCTATACCCATAAAGTGTAATACACCATGCATCCAAACAAATTCTTCCTTAAGTCATCTTCAAAACCAACATTAGCAAGTCATAACGGATCCACAAGTATGCTTCTTACTGATACCAATACAACACGTAACCATACAATCAAATCATCGATAGAAGACTCCCCACTTGGCTCAAAGGAATAAAATAAAACATCTGATAACTCTCCATATCCATACTCTATTACTGCCCTAATCCCGCATTAAGATTCAACTTAATTCTTCACAAGCTCCTGCAACACAAACTATAAAATATCTCAAATCAACTTTAAAGCTCACAGTCATCCTCGTGACAGTTAGGTCAACTTTATCAACCAATAACTCAAATTGCAACACATATAACCCACTGGTAGAAAAGAAACCCTCCATACAACATAGTAAGGATCACACATATGTAGATTACACCGCAGGTGATAATCCACATGCTTAGCCTTGAACTAACATCTCTCTTTACCCTTTCATAGCCACAACTACTACGTAATCACTTAATCTTTCTGAGTCTAAACTCATCAACAAGACATGAAAATATACTTCGTTCCACAAATGAAATAACATGATAGATTTCCTCAAAACCCTCATAACTCTGGATTGTATAACATATCCAAAGAAATCAAACATTCAATAGTCCTTTTCACATATCAAGCAAACTCTTCTCATCATATTCCGACCATTTGAACATATCTCGCAGTCATAACACAATCATCATATAGCCATCCAACCACTCATTGAGCCATCAATCCCGCCAATTAGACATATAAGTCCAAAGCACATACTCATGCAACTAAAACCATCGAGCCCAAGTTGCGGTCAAAACCCTAGCTTCGATTCCTCTAGACTGGCCCAACTCCAAAACACAGCAACACATCTCATATACCATCCATGGAATCCACAAGCCATTGTTACACAGCTGATACCGAGCGCTCACATACGCATGCAAATGGGGAAGGAATTCAAAGAGATATGCTTCAAGATGAATCAAAGTCGTATGATAAGGAAAGAAAGATGAGAAATTTATCCTAGATACCCTGTAGCCTCTTGAAGATAGGCATGGATATCATCATAACAATCCGCAAGACTCTATTAGACACTTGCTCATGACTCGTAGAACCTATGAACCTAGAGCTCTAATACCAACTTGTCACGATCCAAAATCTAACCCGTTGTGATGACACCTAACCCAAACTACTAGATAAGTAAAATAATAATAAAACACAATATAGTGATAATGATAAGAGTAAAAAATGAAATAACTGAATTTTTATACAACTCTCCAAGGATTGGTAGTACTAGTCATGAGTTACTGAGATTTAGATTTTACAAAAAAAAAAACTGAACTGAAAAAATTAAAACATCTATTTGGATTGTACATGAACAGAATTGGAATCTAAAGCTACCAAGGACAAGTGATAACCATTACTGGAACACAGGTACCTCTTCAATGCTAGCTCCCTCCATATACAGCAGCAACAACTCCAAGATTTGCATGCAAGATGCAGAAGCGTAGTATGAGTACAACCGACTCCATCTACTCAATAAATATCCTAACTAATGTCGATGAGGTAAAAGAAGCAAGAACTATAGATGATACTCACTAAAAATTGTGCAGTTCATAATTTTAACAACTATAGAATAGATATATGATTAAATCAAGAAATCTCAGGTAAAACCACTTTGATGCTCATAATTCTTTGATTTAAAGTATTCTGCTCAATCAACAATCTAACATATAAGGAATATATGCAAGTAAATCAGGTAAACAGTCAAGGAAGTTGAAAGTACAGATGAAATACAATAACCTAATGTTATTCCGTTGCGGCGCGCAACTTGATCTAATAACCATAAGCCAATAATGCCGATTTTGATGTGTAACTCAATCCCATAATAGTAACCAGCTCTCTAGAGCTTACATCAACCAGAAACTCGTCGATTTCTCACAACCCGCGTGTACACCATCCAGAGAGAAACATGAGAGGGTGAACCTAGAGGGATGGATCCATATCCACACGCAAGCACGACCAATTCACCATGCTACTAGTTGATCCACTCCCAATCCACACTCAACAATGAGTGGAAGAGGTTGTTAGAAGAATGGTACCCAACTTTGACTCGGAGTCGATTTCCTCAAGGAGCTAAATATGGGTGTTGGAGTGTACACTTGAGGAGTGTAGAAGAAATATCTAAATTACGCTTCCAAACAAGTTGTTTTGAAAATTACTTCTACAATCTATACTAACAATGATTAGCTAGAGGAATGAAACTAGAGATTCATTAATCATCTTTGGCTGTTTTCAAATAGGTGAAAGGCCTAGGGAGCAACCTTCGCTTAGGTGTTAGCCTAATGGGTTAAATATGTTAACACTTGTTTTAGTGATCGGGGTGTATTATAGCTCTTAACTCTAAGTTACCCACTCAATACCTCTCGGTCATAGAGTGATTTGCCCAATTTGGCTTTCTCAAGCCCAAATAGGTATCAAGACAAATAGTTGATATGAGCTCAAGTTGGATTTTCCCTATCTCTAGTTCAAATCCTTTAATTAGGCTATTCAAAACCTTAGCTACCTAATTTCTTGTTAGCCAAGTTTTTCTAGACTAGGTCCCTCTTTCTCAAGTAAAGACCAAGTCAAAAAGACATGAATCAATATTTGCAACCATTAATTCTAAAATCAAAGCATGAATAAGGATAAATAGCAAACACCCAATAATAAACAAGTATTAGATTAATTACCCATAATTACGCACTAGGGTGGATCACAACCGTAGAAAATATCTAGCTACTCAATATGGAAAACAAAGAATAAACATTAATTAAAGACATAATAGCAAGTTAAAATGATAAACTAATGTGTTTTTAACCCAAATTATTCTTAAATTACCGAAAGTGGTAAACTACAACGGTAACAGCTCAAAAAACTACAAAACTTGACCTAAAAAGTGATTTTTGTCTATTTATAGTGGCCCAAAATTTGCTGAGAAAAATGCCATTCGGGAGGATCAGCGGTCGCATAATTCGATGTGAGGTCTGTACTTCAATTGGATTTACAGGTTGAAGACTCTGCCGGTCGCATAATTTGGTCTGTGGTCGCACTTTAGTTTTTTGCGGCCGCACGTTTCCTTCTGTGGTTGCACTCTTGGCAAGGCTTCATACTTGGTCATTTTGCAAACTCTTTGAACTTCTTGAATTCTTGTCAGTCGACAATGTTTTTTGGCCGCACAAATCGTGTGTGCTTAGCACTTTAATTCAATTATCATCTAAGCATCAACATCATTCTGCGCCGCATAGAGAATTTTGCGTACCTCACTTTAAGCTTGTTGTGCTCCTTCTTGCCTTATGAACCAGAACGCTCCTTTTTTGAGTTAGATTTCTTTTTTTAAGTCCAATTCTCTAACATTCCTGTAATTTCCACAATTTCATTAGTGTTGGGAACAAAAATTAACACTTTTGGACTACAACTAAAGCAAGAAGGTACTAATAAAAGGTTGAAATCCACAGTTATCAACACCACCAAAATTCAGTTTTTGCTTGTGCTCAAGCAAATAGATTAGTGCCCACCTCCTCAGAGTGAAAGGTCATTTTAGAAAGTCAGTGGTAAGCCATTCATACTCAGTTGGTACCAACAATTACCCACATTACTCATGCATTATTAACAAGGTGAAAAATCAAAAAGGTCTTTAAGTTTTTTAAAGTACCTCTGGGTCATGCCAAAGTGGGCACCAAAAAGCAATCCTTTTCAAAAACTACTCTCGAGGAGTGTAAGTGTATCTACAAGGTCTGAGGATTTGGAAGCACTTCCATAATCTCTCAATTGATAAATGCTCATAATAGTTCCACATAGGAGATCCGAAAGTTGAAAGCTAGGAACACGATTCTTGAGAGTCAGCCCAGTCAGTTGAAAGAGGCACCTGGTTCTAGTAGTTCTCACAACTTAGAAGTTTCAAGCCAATCAAAGGAGAATGCTCAACTCGGAAAAAAGGTGGAGGACGTGAAATAAAGACTGCTCAATAAGCAATTGTCCGCGAATGCTTGCATGGATCTTTGCCTCCAAAACCCTTGATTCCTCTTCCAAACCCCCTTCCTCCAGTATCCCTTAAAGAATGACCCCTCAGTGTCCAGTTTCTACTGTTTATCCTCTTAGTTATTTTTGGTGATGTTTTTCTTGGTTTTGGTAATGGTTTTTGTTTCAGGTGGTGGATGAAAACAATGATTCTGCTCCTGCCTGTAAAAGTCCAAATTTGGTTAATGAAAGTGGTTTCCTTTTTGCTGTTTATGCTGCTGCTCTTTTGTCTTTGTTTTCTATCATGTTGAGTGCATATAAGTGGCATGATTTAACTAAGCTAGGCTTCTTTATACTTCTTACTTATTCTGTGATTTTTATGACGCCAAAAAGGGGAAGATTTAATTGAATAATAAAGAGCATAAATAAATAATAATCTGAAGGGGGAGAAATACATATTTAGGGGGAACCTTATTCAGGGAGAAACTTAAGGTCTTTATGGTTCGCAGTCTGGTTCTATGTGGCTCTTTCCAGTATTTTAAATTATGAGTTTGTCATCATAAAAAAGGGGAAAAATGATAGGTTACAATTACTTTGGTCATAAGTACTTTACTTTATGTTTTGATGATCTAACAAACTTACTATCCATAACCATATAAGGAACCTCTTACACATTTACAAGAGCTTAAGATCACAAAGGTTGGGACTCAGCATGGGACATGATTCAACTCTTCAGAGTGGAAGAAACAGTTGAGGGAACAGGTCCCTGCCAGTTCCCCAGGAGACTGTGCAAAGTCAACTCTCCAGCTGGATAGTTGCTGCCTGCAGACACTACAGTGCAGGAATAGTGCATCAGTCAACTTTCCAGGGAAGAATTCTTACCTACCTTGCTTACATCATTGTAAGTGATGTCACACATGTATATATACAATCAAGAGAGGTAAAATACATTCATTTGAACATTTGACAAACTCATTCATATGACCATTCAACAAGCAAATGTCAAGTACTTCAAGAACAAAGAACAAAACAACTACGCACTAGTTCCCACATAGAGTTGTCCATAGTTAAGTTGTAACTTTGTGAAAGTTCTTAAATTGAAATTCCTACCTCGCTTGTTTAAGAAGCATTCCTTAGGAAACCCTTGTAAACCTTAAACTTGTGTGCTTAAGTCTTGGCTAGAGTTATTCAAGTTGCAAAGTCTTTGTAATAGAGTTAGTGCAAAGTGGCTTGTAATAGAGTATTAGAAGTTAGTGAGGGATTAAGAATTTAATTCCTAGGTTGCATAGGTTGTAGTAAAGTTGAAATCCTATAAGGGTAGGTCGTGGTTGTTAATCTCGTTGAGCTGGGAATTTTCCATGTAAAATTTCTATTGTCATTTATTTATTGTTGTGCGTGTGTGTATACTGTTGAATCTGATAGAGAACCTGGTTCTCTATGGAGTTTGATGGACCCTTATATTCTATCAACTGGTATCAGAGCGAGTTCTTTTTATCAAGTTAACACCTAGAGAGGATCCTTATGGCTCCTCCTCCAAACTTCGAAGAAGGCCAGTCTACTTACATACCTATAAGGTTGAACGAGCAATATTATGGATGGTGGAAAATGAGGATGCACGACTTTATCATGGCTAAATATTCTGAGCTATGGGATGTTATATGTGATGGACCCTTTGTCCCTTCCAAGAATCTTGGTGAATCAGGTGTAGTCATCCCCAAGACTAGGAAAGAATTCAATTACACTGATAGAAAAGCCATAGAAAAGAACTTTCGTGCCAAGAAAAGCCTTGTTTTTGGAATTGGTCGTGATGAATATAATATGATATCAGCATGTCAATCAACAAAAGAGATCTGGGAGGCTCTTTAGACAGCTCACGAGGGAACAACTCAGGTGAAGCAATCCAAGATTGATATGCTCACAACTGAATATGAGCTTTTCAGTATGAAAGATGATGAATCCATCCAAGAGTGTCTTGGTGAAAGTATTCCGAGAAACAAGCTTGTCAGCAAAATCCTTAGTGTCTTGCCCAGTTCTTGGGATCGCAAAGTTAACGTCATTACAGAGGCTAAGGACTTGCAGACACTGACCATGGATGAACTTGTTGGAAACTTGAAAACTTATAAAATGAAGAAGAAGAAGGACAATGAAAGCGGAGAGCCCAATGGGGAAAAGAACATGTTCCTCAAGACGGACAACAATGACCCAAGTGGTGAAGACGGGGACATGGCCTACTTGACAAGAAGATTCCAGAAGATGGTTCGCAGGAATAGAGGCATTCTAAAAAAGGAAAGTTCTAGCAAACCAAGAAATTATGACCTCTGTCATAAATGTGGCAAGCCAAGACACTTTATCAAGGATTTCTCCCTCCAAATCAAGAACAGTACAATAAAAACTTTGATAAAGAAGCCAAGAGGAACCAGGTTCATGACAAATGCTTCAAGAGAAATAATGATATTGACAATGTTGTAAAGCAAGCTTTTGCTGCATAGGGAGACTCCTCCCGCAAATCTGAAGAAGAAGACGACCATGGTGGTAGTTCAATGATGGTAGTAGAAATAAAACAACTGAGTATGATTCAATCTTTGCTCTAGTGGCTCAATTTGACAACAATGAAGATGGCAACAGTGATGAGGTAAAATTTCTAGATGTTCAAAGAAATCTAAAATCTTACTCTCCTAAAAAGCTCATGTTATTAGCAAATGTGCTAGTTGATGCATATCATAGTCTCATCAATAATAAAGATGCATTAACTATGGAAGTAGGGGCTGCTGAACAAACCAGAGATGACTTAGTAGTTGTTGTAGTTGATTTGAAAGAAACAATAGAGAACCTAAAAAAAGATAAGAATGACTTAGAAGAGAAAATTTCTAGTATAAAGCATGAAAGAGATGATCTAATGGTTGTTGTGGTGGACTTAAAAGAAACCATTAAGTGTGAAAGTAAAGAAAAAGAAATCTTGACTCAGAGTTGCTATCATTGAGCAAGAAAGATATGACCCAGTAGTGGTGGCAGTAAACTTGAAAGAAACAATTGAGGAAATTAAAATGGTAAATAAGCCTGGAAACTCTGAAAAGGGAAAGAAAGTTGCAAGTGAGGCACACATTAAGCTCGAAATAAGTTGAATATGGTGAATTCTAGTTTGTGTGTTGAGCTTGAGAAAAACCAAACAGCTTCAGGAAGAACTAGGGAAGGTAAAGAGTGACCTTAAAAAATTGCTTAAGTGGACCTGTTCCTCTGATGCTATCACTGCCATGTATACCAACAACAGGGGAAACAAGCAGGAGTTTGGGTTTCAAAGGGAAAATATTCCCTACAACCCTCATAGCAAATACGTTACTGTAATCGATAACGGGCTATGTACCTACTATGGTAATAATGGGCACCTCAAGGAAAACTGCATGGCCCGGGTTCAGTCTCATCAGAAAAATAAAGTCTTTTCTAAGAGAGTAACTACTGCTAAAAGACCTGGTTCATCAAATAGGAAGTGCATTTTGCCTTATTGGACTAAGAAATCACTCATTCATCCCTTCTCTCTTAACAAGGGACCCAAAATCGTTTGGGTTCCTAAATCTTACCATTGATTTCCTTGTATAGGGAGTAGTGAAAGGTAAGCAGCCAACAATGACATATGAAAACCGGCTGCTCAAAGGACATGACTGGAAATACGATCAAGGGAAACAAAGTGAAATTCTTGTCCAGGATATGTGTAATCATATCCCGTGACTAGTGAGGTGATGATGTAGCCAAAAGATACAAGAATACTTATGTTACTGGGTTTGAGCTTCTGTAGAGGCGGTGATATAAGTTGGTTGAGAGTTGTCGAAAATAATGCTGAACTATAGGACAGAAGGCCGGGATATGCAGGTGTTTCATCACTAATAAACTGGCCCTAAAGGACCTAGTTTTTGATCTGACCAAGTTAAGTATCAGGGAACACAAAGTGTGCAATGCCTATCCAAAAGGAAAGTATGTCAGATCTCTATTTAAGCCCAAAAGTGGGAAATCAACACCTCAAGTCCACTTGGACCCTGTTCTTCAAAACCAAGGATGAGATCTTTCAGGTAATTGTGGCTTTTGTCAAGAAGATCTAGGTATATATAGAAAACAACGTGGCTTGAATCACATCAGATCATGGAATAGGTTTGAATAATGCCATAGTGGATGTATGTTGTGTTAAAAAAGGGATTACTCAATCGCTTAGCTCCATGAAGCACCACAGTAAATGGAGTTGTGGAAAAGAAGGAATGGACTCTTGAAGATTGGGCACGGACAATATTATTTGATAGAGAAATTGCAAACATCTTGCTAATTCTATTAAGGATATCTGGGTACAATTTTTTTACTCTTAATAATGGGAAGGATCAAATTAAAAAATCTGATGGTTAAAGAGATGGAAAAATCTTCCTGATGTACTCATCTCAAGAGAGAATGAAAATACTGATCAAGGTAGAGAACGCCCATTCCAGCAAGGAATATGGTCCCACATCTACAACAACAGAAGCTGAAAAATGAGTTGTTGAAAGAGGTTTTGGCATATAAGCCTCACAGGTCATCAATATTCCCATTACTATAGCTACACACATAGACATGGATGAACCTAGTTCTCATCTAAATCAAATCATGCATAGAGGCATTACTGAATCACTCTTGTATCTCACTGCAAGTAGACCAGACATCGTGCTCAGAGTTGGGTTATGTGAAATGTTTCATTCAAATCCAAAGGATTCCCATCTGAAGGTTGGTGTAAGAATTTTGAGATATCTTAGAGGAACACATGACCTAGTTCTCTACTATCCTTCAAGTAATGGATAGGAAAAACTAGCCTGAAATGAGATATTCTATGGGTTCCCGTCTTGTCTCATGAGGCTCAAGGAATCAAAATTCAATGGCACTCTCAACAACTGAAGTAAAATATGTATCATCAGCCTCCTGTTGTTCTCAAATATTGTGGACCAAGCAGCAAAATGGAAGAAATTGAGTCCAATTCAAGAGGGCCAAATACACTGATTGTTGAAGACCAAGTTCCAGACATCTTCACCCTAGGAAGAAAGAATTCTGAGAAAAATCGCCTTGCATTGGGGGATGATAAAACCCAACTGAGAACCTGGGTCCTCATGATTGGTTATGAAATTCATAGTCAGGTAAAAGCTAACTAAAATGTTTTCTGGCTAATAAGTCACCTCTATACCATTACAGGTAGACACGCATGATGAGTACAGAAGCAAATGATGTAGCGCATGCTGAATAAGGGGTTAAATTCACTTGCCAAACGTATTAGGGAACCTAATTTTCCTAATACAAGTTAGTAGTTTCTTTTTTTTAAGCAAATACTCCACTAGGCATGCTGCCTAGTGGCTAATATATAAATAAAATCCCAAATACGATCCAAAAATATACAAGATGTCCAAAATACTATAAAGTATGCAATAAGCTACTAGCTACTACTAAAGCCAATAGGCTATAACTACGAGAACTAGATATTACACCATGAAAATATGGGTGATCCAATCTCCTGTTAGTGTCAATGAGTCCAATGACCATAGGCAAATACCAAGTAGCACCTCTAAAGCTCTCACCAGGTGCCAGGGTATGCATTCCACAGGTAACTATGGACTCCAAATAGCTACACCAATTGATTGAGATCAGCAAAATCTCTCCAACATTCCTGTTGATCATATATGTTTCATACCAATACTAAAAACATGCATACTGAGTTATCATCTCCAGAATGAGTGTGTAACACACTAATACCACTGAACCATGACAACTTAGTACATATGTAACCTACATTGATCCATGTAACGGTTCCTTTGTGTGTGCCATGTATTTATGAGCAGCCATTGAGCTAGGATATCTTGGATCATCTGTAGCAGTTCCTAAGTATAGCCAGTATAGACAACTGAACCCTATCAAAACTATATAGTCTTGATCTCTCATGAATGTTGCTACTACACTCCCAGAATGAGCATGAGTGCATTCTAATACCATTTGGGAATGTAATATCATTCTCCTGAAGATAACAGGTACCACTTCAATTAATTCTTTCTCATTTGGATTTGTCCTCATAGTGAGCTGCTGCACCATCAAGAATCTGCTTCTCACACAAATCTTATGCTCTATCAAAGTACCATCAGAATGAGTATGTAACCATGCTAATGCCACTGATAAGTACCTTAATAAAACATAATATAGAACTAAGAATAAATAAGCAGCTAGGTGCAGAATCAGACCATATGATATCATTAATCAGGTGCTTTTCTTTTTGCTAATCTGACCCTAAGAGTAGGAGTTTGTGATTTTTCAAGATTGATTAACCTCCTCCCTGCACTATGCAGTTCAGAGAATGCATGAAACTCTAATGTACCTGCAAAAGAAAACACAATGTTAGCTATAAAATCTGCCATTACATTCCCTTCTCCGAACACATGTTGAATGATCACATTAAAGTTGTCATTCATCCCCTTAATTCTCCTCACTTTATGTATGATCATCCATGGAGGTTCCCATTCCCCTTCAATCACCTTCTTCATCACCATTGAATCAGTTTCCAAAATGAGAGGGTGAAGATTATGTTCCACACAATATTTCAATCCTTGAACAATAGCCTTTGCCTCAGCTACTACATTTGTTGTTTCCCCCAAGTCAACTGCCCTTGCATATATGAAATCACCTTGATCATCTCTGACATAAAATCCAAGTGAGTTGGGACCTGGATTACCCTTTGATGCACCATCTGTATTAAAGTTGTACAACCCTTGGAAAGGAAGCTGCCATGTGACTCTCCTTGTAATTAATATTAGCTTGTATCTCTCAAAATATTGAATCATATCTGCCATAGCAAAGTTATATTAGACATCCAGCCATACCTCACCTTTGCTAAGTAGTGTAGTGTTTTATTAACTTCATGTATCACTCTATTTGTAGAAACTAATCCTCTATGTTTTCCTGCATTTATCTTTTTCCATAATTCCCAAGTGATGATAGCAGGAGCAACTTGATATAATTGTTTTAGCTTTGGACAACACTGTACATTCCACCAATGTCTGATGACTTGCTTCAACTGCACCAAAGGTACTGTGATTCTTGCAGCTCCCATGAATAAATTCCACACTCTGATTGCAGCAGCATTAGTGAGAAATATATGCTCTATAGTCTCCTCCTGTGACCGTTGACAACACCAGCATCTGGACATCACCATTTTACCTTGTCTCCTCCACATATCATCAGTAGCTATTTCCCCCTCCATAATCTCTATAAGAAAAATGAAATCTTAAATGGCAACCCTTTGATCCACATAAACTTGAACTCCTGATTTACATTAGCTCTATGCCTTACAATTTGCCATGCACTGCTTACACTGAATTTACCTAAAGGTGTAGGCATCCAGTATGGGGTATCCCAATGACCTCCACTTCCCTCATAGTGTATATTGAGTCTCACATGATCAGGAATCTCCTCAGTAAGACTTTGATCCAAAAGAGCATCATTCCATGTTCCTTGATGCCTAAGTTCTGATACTTCTTGAAGATCTTCATTGATTGGGAAATCTTCAGGAAGTACATGGTATAGATCTCCCTAGCCTGTCCAATTCTTATGCCATATATTGGTTGATCCACTCTTCATCACCCATAGAATCTCATGCTCCACCTCCTCCCTAGCATGAAGCATTTGCTTCCAAACATGTGAGCCTCCTCTGAACTGTACTACTGTTGGCAATTCCTTCTTACAATATTTATTCCACATAAAGTTTGACCACAGTAATTTGGTTGTTCTAAACCTCCACCAAAGCTTAGCAAACAATGCCTTAGAGATATCATATAAGGATCTGAAACCCACTCCCCCTTCTTCTTTGGGTAAACATAAATTTTGTAAAGAGGACCAATGTCTGCTTCTTCCCTCTTCCTTTGTACTCCAGAAGAATCTTGCAAACAATTTATGCAGGTGATCTATTATGTTTTTTGGTGGATCCAAAACTGACAGCATATGGACTGGCATGCTTTGCAACACGCTTGATATGAGTGTGGCTTTCCCTCCAAATGATAGCAACTTGGCTTTCCATGAATGCAGCTTGGCTTTCACCTTTTTTATCAGCTCATTATAGTACTCCTTTCTTATTCTAGTATAGAAAATAGGGCATCCAAGGTATGTGAAAGGGAATTTACCTCTTGCAAAATCAGTTATGTCTTCCACTGCTTTATTTACACCATTAGCCACCTTATCATGCATGTAGTATGAACTTTTAGACTTGTTTATCATCTGTCCTGATACTTTCTCATAGTCTCCCAATACTCTCATTATTTTACTCAAAGATTGAGGGTGTGCAGATGCAAAGATAATAGTATCATCATCATATGCTAGATGATTCAAAGGATCATACCATTTAGGCATCCCGAACCCCACAAAAGATCTATCTTCAAACAGCTTGTTCAATGATCTTGATAGCACCTCAGCTGATAAGATGAATAAGGCTGGAGATAGAGGGTCACCTTGCTTCACACCTCTAGAGGACTTGAAAAAACCTGAAGCTTGTCCATTCACCAATACAGAATACCAGTTGTTTGAAATCAAGTTCCAAACCATGTGAATGAAATGTTCTGAAAATCCCATCCTTCCCAATACATGGAGTAAGTACTTCCATGATACTCTATCATAAGTTTTAGCCATATCCAATTTAATCACCACATTGGCTGGCTTACCTCTTAATCTAATATCTGTCACAATCTCTTGTGTTAGCAATATATTCTCAAAAATACTCCTCCCCTTAACAAAGCCTGATTGGTTAGGAGATATAGGTAAAGGCAAGAACTTCTCCAACCTATCATGTAACACCCTAGATAGCACCTTGTTAATAAAATTGCTCAAACTGATTAGCTTAAGATCAAAAAAGGTCTCCACTCTAGGCTTCTTTGGAATCAGGACTAAATTAGTGTGAGTTATTGACTTAGGCAGTGTTGCTCCCCCATAAAAGTGCAGAACCATGTTATATATGTCTCTTCCAACAATATCCCAACATGATTGGTAGAAGAGTCCAGTATATCCATCAGGACCACTAGCACTTTCCCTACTAAGTTCAAAGACAACACCTCTTACTTCTTCTAATGTTGGCATCCTACTTAGCTCCATATTCTGCTCCACTATCACCATACATGGTACATTCTCTAATAAAGAGAAATTAGATGGTTCTCCTTCATTAGAGAACTGATTCCTATAGAACTCCACCGCAGCATCAACCAGTTGCTCTTGATTTTCAATCCACACCCCACTAGCATCTTGTATCCTCTTTAGTTGAAGCTTCTTTCTTTTACCATTTACATGGTTATGAAAAAAACTGGTATTCCTGTCCCCCTCTGCAAACCAATTCATGCCAGCTTTTTGTTTCCAATATTGCTCCTCTATGCTCTAGTATTTCTTCAACTCTGATTGTGCCTTTTGAAGGACAATTCTATTTTCAATTGTTGGTTCCTCCTCAAACAGCATCTCCTTGACCTTCACTATGTCTTCTAGTATAGTCAGTTGCTTGAATATATCTCCAAATGTGATTCTACTCCATTTAGCTAAAGCTGACTTCACCCTCTTTAGTTTTTGCTTGAACATCAGGAAAGGATCACCTATGAAGTCAGCTTCCCAATTCTGCTCCACCACCTCCTTGAATGTAGCATGCTTGATCCAGAAGTTTAGATATCTAAATGGCTTGACACAGTTGGTAGTCTGCTCCCCACAGGCCATCAGTAGAGTAGCATGGTCAGAATCAGTTCGAATGAAGTGCTCCACTTCAATAGTAGGTAACATATTTTGAAAAGGCAAATTTACAAAGATTCTGTCCAGCCTCTTGAATATGCACTGAGCATTAAGTCTCCCATTCCACCATGTAAATGGTCTCCCTTTGTACCCTTGATCAAACAGACCACAGGAATTAACACAAAAGGCAAAGTCCTCATATCCAGGAGGATAGACAGGCAATCCCCCTATCTTCTCATCTTCATGCATCACTACATTAAAATCCCCTCCCACCAACCATGGTAACTCCATATCACTTGCTAAATAGTACAGTTGATCCCACAATTCAAGTCTCTCCATAGCTGAACATTTTGCATAAACAAAAGTCATCATCATGTGTTGTCCCAACTCATGATGAAACACTTCTACTGTGACTTGTTGTTCAGTATCTTCTACTAATTCCCACTCTACTATTGCATAAAAAAATAGCCATATTTGCCTATTAACATTTTCATAAGTAGTCTCCATATTCATCCTTCTTCTATACCTATTAATGTAGCATTTATCTTGAAAAGGTTCCATCAGTTCAACAATACAAAAATTATGCTCCCTATTCATATTTATCACTCTAGGAAAGGCCTGTTGAGTTTTCACACCCTATATTCCAGATGAGTGTGTTGATCATCATTACTTAGGAACTGAAGCTGCCCTCCTGGGCATAATTCTTACAGGTTGAACTTGCTCTTTAGTTTGATTTTTCCTTGTCTTCTTACCTCCTTTAGCACTGGCAGTGGGTGATAAGTCTCCCTTCCTGGCCACTTGCTTGAAGTTCTCAGCAGTTGATTCATCCTCACCTTATTCCTCCACTGCATTTGGTCCCTGTAACTCCTCATCTAGTGGTAACACATTATGAGTAACAAGATCATGTAGCTGCTGAATTGGACTCCTCAGTGGAACATTAATATAAAGTTGCATGACTTTATCAGTTCCATGTTCCATTGGAACTTCTTCTAATTCCTAGCTTCTCTTGGTACAATTGCTTGTTCTAATTGCTTATCCTTATCCTGTTCTGTAGAAGGCACAATAGCTTGCATCATGTTAACTTGCATCTCATATACATCGCCAATTTTAGAGTTTACTGTAGCTTCCTGCACAGGAACTACTGCTCCATTATGATCACCACTCTTTTCATGGGCTTTTAGTTGATCTTTATTCACTGTTTCCTTCCTAATCTCTATAGGAACAATCTCATTAGATCCTTTCTCCAAAACAAAGATAGGAACTCCATCTACATATGCCAAAATGTCCCCAGTTTTGCCTACAGTTACTGTTCCATTGCCCTCCATCTTGCTCTGAATTGTTTGAGCTGATCTACCATGCTTCCCTGCTTCCATATATGTTCCTTTATTACTTCCAATTTGTTTTCCATCTTGATCCCTCCTATGGTTTACTATAGCATGTGCAGGAGCTCCAGTTTTTTGTAATTCAATGTTGTTCCTATCTTCCTTATTTTGTGTTTCATTATTATTACCCTGCTGAATCTCCTTTATCTCCACCTCATCACTCCATAGAGACTTAGCTAAATTCACCTCATTACATTCCTCCAATTGCCCAGAATCACCATAAGTTTGAGATGGTATATCCTGGCAAGAGTGATTAGTGGTCACATTGAGCTACCTAAGTTCCTCCTTGCTAGTACCAAATTTCTTGTGAACCCAATCAATGGTGGACTCTTTATTGACCCTTTCCTCCAATTTAGGGATAGAATAATCAACATTAACGAATTCTTGATCACCTGAAGATTGAATCCTACTAGACTTACGATTACCAACTTTTTATAATACATTTTCCAATGCTTCCTTCTTCACACGTTTTAATTCATTATGATCTTTCTCTTGCATCTTTTTTGGACTGTGTTTCACCTTGCTCTCCTTTTTTAGCATTGTTTTGATCTTCTCCTTTGCCTCCTGTAATTTGTAAAGGAGGATTCATCACTTCCTCTACTTCCAATGCATCAAATTTGTTCTTAGTTACCACTTCTTCAATTTTATTCTTCCCTTTCCCTTTGTCAACTTCTTTTCTAGTCTTGTCTTCAATAATGTATCCTCTCTTGTCTCTTTGATACTTATTCTTTCTATCTGGCATCCATTCTTGCCTTGCATGATTTGTAGTAGGTTTTCCAACTACCTTTCCGCTTGATAGAACTTTAGTTGAGCTTGCTGCAGTTCCAGTTGCATCACTACTCACTAGTACATCTTTCTCATTGTTTTGTTCATTTCCCTCTACTCCAATATCGTTGTGCAATTCAGGATGAATCACCAAGCACTCCTCTTCCTTGTGACCTTGCTTCTTACATGTCTTACAATATTTAGGCATGTAATCATACCTAATCTTAATCCATTTTGATTCCTCAGGCCCAGATTCATCAACCTCCTCTATGATCTTTATTCGTTGAGGCAATGTAGCAAGTAGGTTTACCTCCACCTTAACCTTAGCACAACTAGGTCGTGTGCCATTTTGAGTAGCCAAATCTACATGTAATGGTCTAACTACTTCATTAGCCAATGAAAAAACAAATTCCTTACCAAAGAAATTAAGAGGTAGATCTTTAAACGAAATTCAAGCAATGGCAATTGGTGTCTCTACTTCAAGAGACCACCATAGACTCCACTTCGTACATCTCATCTGCCAAAGCTCTCCTTGAACTTTCAAATAAAATGCAGGTTTTGATAATAAGTGTATGTAATCTTCCATCAACGACAACTTGATCAAAACATGTGACTCTTCAATTAAACCAACTGTGCATGCACCCTTAAGCTCACATTGGATAGGAATTGCCTTCTGCAACTCTTGGATCACAGGTTTACCATAAGAAAATTTACCCAGGACTGCCAGATGCAATCCTTGTTGCATGATCGAGTGTTTAACCTCAGATTTCTTCCATTTAATCATTGGTTCACCGTGTAACATCTCAACTAGTTTTAGGTTTATATTTTGTACGTGCATGGGGGCATTTAATGCTTGAGTCTGGAAACGATTTGCGTAGGTTTGGATTGTATTAGGGTTAGAGGATGATTGGTGGTGTTGTTTATTGATGGGAGATGACTGCCCAACCTCCGTTGAAGGCTGGGCAGTGACCGGTGCAGCCATAGCAGCTGTTTCTCTCTCTAGTCGCTTCTCAATTCGCCAGAGCCTCTCTCTCTTCCTGAATTAGGTCTTTTTCAGATACTATGGAAAGGATAATTTTATCAGTTAGTAGCTTCTTTTTCTTTCTAACACAATTTAAAATGGACAAAAACAATTCCACATCATCATAAGCGTGCCAATATCTTTAAGATGTGTCTTTTCATCCAAAGCATCACACATTTTTCTGATCGATACAACTCCCCAAGCAAAAGGGTTACCATCGTTTCAGAACCGGTCCCTCATCATAAATAAATCAACATCACAACCCTTCTATTCTAAATTCAAAAAAATAAAATCACTTCTCCTTGTCTTCTCTCTTTTTAATTCACTACCCTACGAGTACAGCCTCACCATGTCTGAAAATAAAGCAACCTCCAGTATGCCCGACAACACTATGATTAATTCCAAGTCAGCATTATAGTGGTAAACTCCTCCCCCAACACAATCACTAGCCCAAACCTTAAATCAGAGTCTTCTCAACATGCCACTACCTCTCCTACCCACTTTGAGTCTGCTCCTTATCTGAGCAACTCTGACAATGTTTGTACTCCTCTAGTCTCACCGGTGAAACAAAGTCAAAATGGTAAATAGGGTAAATAGGGGAACCTTGCTCAGGAATCATCAACTCTCTTTATGGTTGGGCACTCGAGTGAAAATCCAGTGATTAGTCATGAAGATATTGAGACAACCATGACAGGCCACGATTCTACAGGTATCACTCTTTCTTCTACTGAAATTTCCATGAATCCACAAGAAAGAGAGGGGATAAAAAATATGCTTTCCATTGCTTCAGAAGGGATTGTTGTAGAGGAAGGTGGAGGAATGTCTGAGTTTCCCGGGGAAGAGCCTCAGTTCACAGAAGATTGAGGAGCACTTATTCCATTAGAACAACCAATCAAAGATGATAATACTAGGTTACCAAATGATGAACATGATCCCTCCCTAGAGGATCAAGGTCAAGAGTCATCTCCCCAAGCCAGTTTTGATCATGCTCCTTCTCCCCACTTCTATGTTGAGCCTTTGAATATGGTAGTGCCTGAGACGAATCCTGACAGTGAAGAAGACGTAGATGATTTGGAATATGCTAGTTTTATTAAGGCAAGGACTAAGCCAGTGTTATCACTACATGGTTGTAGAAAAAGGAGGCTCTAGAGTCTTCTCTCAGGAAGAGTAAAAGGAGTCGGAGAAGGAGAAGGTTGGTCAAGGATGGAAAACTTGTACAAGAAAAGGATGTCCATGTGATTGATGTGGATGAGGAAACCAAAGTGGAACATAGTTACCTGGCCCTCAAGTCTTCAAGGAAGAATCAATCTCTTTCACTCAATCCAAAAGGCACACTTCTAAGAGTATTGAGAGTCCTTCCAAGAGTGCTGATGTTGTTTCCAGTAAAAATTTGGTAAATAATTCTGGTGACAAGATAGTGAAGGAGAGTGGTGACAAGTCTGATGAGGAAGAAATGGAAAAATCTGGTGAACATATACAAAACAAGTCAGTGGAGAAGGAAAAGTCTATTGGCAAGTGAGTGAAAAGAAAAAGGGATGATGATTATGAGGAACCTGGTTCCATCAAGAAAGCAAAAGTTAGTGGGTCTCTGAGGTCAGAGAAAAGGAGGTTGGGGAATCAAAAAGTACTGTGGGGCCGCACATTTGCCTTTGACATTCTAGAGATTGTTGGGATGAGACAATTAGTGGACATTTGTGATTCTCAACAGTGGACCAATCTATTTACAAGTGAGGCTCCTATAGTGATGAGGAGGAGGTACGGAGTTTCTACACCAGCCTCTTCACAGTAAATGGTGATCAAATTTGGGTGTTGATAAATGGGTGGACATAGTGATGGAATCTTCCTTATTAGGTTCAATTCTGGGTGTTCCTACCGAAGGATTGTCATATGTTCAGTGTTCGTGCACACCAAACTTCAAAATGCCATTGTCAAGGACAAGGCAGTCCAGCAGGGGGAACAGGTGCATCAGAAGGCACTCCTTCCAGTATATTAGTTGCTCTTTGAGATATTTAACAAAGTATTGCTTCCCCGTGCTAAAAGAAGATTTGTTGCATCCAAAGCTGACCTATTACTTACGGAAGCTTTGGATAATTTTACCACCATCAATTTCTTGCCATAATGATTAAGCATATGCAGAATCTAGAAAACTTTAGAGATTGGAATACTTGACTGCCTTATGGGTTCCTTCTGGAAAAGGTCTTTGAGTATTCTAAAGTACCTATGGGTCAGGCCAAAATGGGCACCAAAAAGAAATCATTTTCAAAAACTACTCTTGAGGAGTGTGAGTGTATTGACAAGGTCGGAGGAGTTAGACGTACTTCCACAATCTCTTAACTAATAAATGCTCCAAATAGTGCCACAGAGGAGATCCAGAAGTTGAAGTCTAGGAACGCGATTCTTGAGAGTCAGATCTTCAGTTACAAGAGGTACCTGGTTCTAGTAGTTTTCATAGCTCAAAAATCGCACGCCTAACGAAGGAGAATGTTGAACCCAGGAAATAGGTGGAGGGCCTGAAAGAAAGACCGCTTAATGAGCAACTGTCCGCGAATTCTTGCATGGATTTTGTCCTCCAAACCCTTGCTTCCTCTTCCAAATGACCCCTTAGTGTCCAATTTCTAGTGTCTATCCTCTTAGTTGTTTTTGGTGATGTTTTTCTAGGTTCTAATAAATGTATTTGTTTGTTTTAAGCTGTGGATGGCAACAATGATTCTGCTCCTGCCTTTAAAAGTCCAAATTTGGTTAATGCAAGTGTTTTCCTTTTTGTTGTTTATGTTGCTGCTTTTTTGTCTCTATTTTCTATCATGGTGTGTGCACATAAGTGGCATGAGTTAACTAAGCTAGACTTTTTTATGCTTCTTACTTGTTCTGTTCTTTTTATGATGCCAAAAGGGGAAAGATTTAATTGAATAATAAAGAGCATAAATGAATAATAATCTGAAGGGGGAGAAATATAGATAACCTTATTCAGGGGGAATTTTAAGGTCTTTGTGGTTCGCAGTCTGGTTCTATGTGGCTCTTTCCAATATTTTCAATTATGAGATTGTCATCATAAAAAAAGGGAAAATTGATAGGTTACAAGTATTTTGGTCATACGTACTTTACTTTATGTTTTGATGATCTAACAAACTTACTATCCAGAACCAGATAAGGAACCTATTACACATTTACAAGAGCATAAGATCACAAAGGTTGGGACTCAGCATGGGACATGATTCAACTCTTCAGAGCTGAAGGAACATCTGAGGGAACATGTCCCTACCAGTTCCCAAGGAGACTGTGCAAAGTCAACTCTCCAGTTGGAAAGTTGTTGCATGCAGACGTTACAGTGCAGGAACAGTGCATCAGTCAACTTTTCAGGGAAGACTTTTTACCTACCTTTATTACATCATTGTAAGTGATGTCACATATGTATATATACAATAAATGGAGGTAAAATACATTCACTTGAATATTTGACAAACTCACTCACGTGACCATTTAGCAAGCAAGTGTCAAGTTCTTCAAGAACAAAGAACAAAACAACTACGGACCATTTCCCACATAGAGTTATTGTATGTCCACAGTTGAGTTGTAACTTTGTAATAATTCTTAAATTGAAATTCCTATCTCGCTTGTTTAAGAAGTATTTCTTTGGAAACCCTTGTAAACCTTAAACCTGTGTGTTTAAGTCTTGGCTAGAGTTAATCAAGTTGCAAAGTCTTTGTAATTGAGTTATTGCAAAGTGACTTATAATAGAGTATTACAAGTTAGTGAGGGACTAAGAGTTTAATTCCTAGATTGCATAAGTTGTAATCTAAAAGTTGCTCAATAGTAAAGTTGAAATCCTACAAGGGTAGGTCGTGGTTTTCTATCCCGTTGAGTTGGAAATTTTCCACGTAAAATTTCTCTTGTTATTTATTTATTATCATGCGTGTACTGTTGAATCTGATAGAGAAAATAGTTCTCTATAGAGTTTGGTGGACCCTTATATTCTATCATGAAGGCTTTTGGATTGGGGTAGGATACTATATCGGTAAGTGGTTAGACCTTTCCTTAAGCACTCCACATTTTCGTTTCTTGGTTCCTTTTTACCAACTCTTAGAGGCATTTGTTTTTTCTCGGGGGTTAAAAAGATTTGACATCACTCTTTCTAGTTCATTTTATTCTTTTTCTCCGTTGATTCTCATGCTAGAAATAATTACCTCTTTTTGATTTCATCAACCCTTCTTTTTGCTCTCTTTTTGGCATTTTCTTTTTGTTCTTTTTCTTGTCTTGCCTTCTCTTTTCATAGAGATAATTTCTTTTCTCTTTTTGGTGCCATGATATCTCCTTCAAATTCCTCAACTCTTCCCCCAAAACTTATGCCTTAAGCCACTTATTTTACAAGAGTGTTAAGGAAGGTCCGGGTGCCAAGAGATGATTACGACAAAACGAGTAAAGGCTTATAACATAGTTACCAAATGAGAAAGTCTAAAGGCTCAATAGGGGTTGACTAGGGATAACAACATCGGTTGGCAATAAAAAGCTCAAACGGACTAAGGAGAGCCTACAATCATTTTCCAAACCAAGCAAACTTAAGATTTCACCTTGAAGCACATTGGGGGAAAGCTCTAGACCATTCGCACGGGTACTCTGACTAGCAACAAAATATCACCTCACCCCTCATGCAACTATACCGTAAAAAGGGATAGCGTCAAGAGCCAACAATAACCATAATTAAGTTAAATATCTCTATGGTCCAACAAACCACTTAATGATTACCACAATCAACTCAAAAGTCTCAAAGTCACTAACTAGAACTATTTTCTTTCAAAAAACTTATTGCAAACCATATGCACTTAGTTAAGTGTGTTGTTATCAAATAAAGCATGAATAATACTTTTTCAAGAATGATTTGATTAAGCCTTTTATTCATTATTATTACTATTATTATTACCTAAATACAAAAACAAACTCATTCCCTTAAAAAGGTTGTCGCACCATCCATTCTCGGAAAGCGTCACCCAGTTCACACGAAACTACCTTTGGAAAGAACCATGGCATTAAGAAAACTAAAGGCTTATTATCTATACTACTAAGAAAAACATAAAAAGAAACTACTAACAAAACTAAAATCAAAGTGGAAAATTAAAGAAGCTAATGAGAGAAATAACTAACTAAAGATAGATAAGCTAAAAATAAGAAAAGAAACAGAAACATCTAATAATTACAGTCCGAATGTATCCAAATGTGTCTATCAAATAAACTCCCCCCACCCCCCGTAAGAATTATCCTCAATTCGTAACAGAACAAGAGTGAAAATAGAGAGGGCAAAGAAAACTCCCTAAACATCTTTGGACATTGTCACGCCCCCTTTTTTCCCTCCTCGGAGAGAGGTTCGGGTTTCGGCATTCCATGGGGTGTGATAACTCATTTCCTTTTGGGAATTGGGTATTTGAAGAGTCGACACCTAACGAGTTATGGTGTGTTGTGATTAACCCTTGGATTGGTTTGCATTACCAGAGATTTAGGGTAAGGGCTCGAAATAACCTCGAGGGGAAGGTGTTAGGCACCCCTCTTGGTCCATAACTATGGGTCCTGGCCGAACTTATATTCACAAATTAGTCCATATAAATAAACAGTTGAATTAAATAGGTTGCAAGTAAAGCACGTTGGGTAACTCAAGTAATAGGATAAAGATTTTTTTGAACAAGTTGTAAACAAAGGTTTTAAATAGAAAAGGAATTTTGGTAAAAGGAGGAGTCCTAGGTTGGTTAGCATATAGGGTCACCCCACACAATGTCCACTAAACACTCCTCGATGAGGGGCTACACGTGACATTAGCACACAGTCATCATATCTCATATCTATCCTTCACATCCCCTTAGTGGTCATTCACAGTGAGTGTTTGGTCAGCAATTTCTACTGTCTGTTGTTACCCGTCCCTTCTTAATGGTCCTTGAGGGATTTAGGACCTCTACTATAGGTGGTTCTAGACAGACCCCTAAGGTTTTAAAGGTGAAAATTCTAAGATGACAGGCAAAATAATTAGGACTTTTAGCACATAAGATAAAAGGAAGCAAATAGAGGCTCAAAGTTTCCTTCTCAAACAAGGCACATAAACAGCACGACTCAAGCACAATTAAGGGCTTTCTATAAAACAGTATCCTAAGGAAGGATGTCTAGGTTAATATATAGAAGAAAAGTAATTTATTTTTATAAACTCAAGAGTAATGACCCTAGCAGTTGCCTATTATTTTTTTTTCAAAAGCCCGTTAGGATCAGAAAAAAACATTAAGTCATAGAAACAATTTTAGAATTGCAAGTTTTGAAAATGCCCTACAGGCTTGCCTATAGGCGGAATACTGATGATTATATTTTTGTAGTAAAACAAGGCAGATTTTAAAACAAACTTTTAAATTCCTATGGGCATGCTGTCTAATAACAGATTAAGGCAGTTTTGAAAGACTTGTTTTAGGAAATATAAACTTAATTAAACCAATTCAGAAGTGAACTAAATGTTAACCAGATTGAATTATTTAAACTAAACTTAGCCGAGATCCATATGCAGGATTTGATATTGTTCCCTAGAGGCATGATATCTAAGTTTAATACTGATTTAAAGACTTGCAGGCATGGAAACATACATAAACACTTGTTATAACAGAATATGGGTTAAATTACATCCTATTGGCATGACATCTACTTTTTAGGCTGATTTAAGACTTGCAGACATGATTTCTAATACGGAATTATTTGAAATATATAGGCATGATTTCTAACATGGTGAGGTAAACGTGACAATATGTAAAGACCTATAAGCATGAGTTCTACTTGGTAAAGCAATCAAATTAAAATGTAAAGTCCTATAAACATGATTTCTACCCGTGTTACCCCATAAACATGTAGCTACCCATCCCTTTCACTAATTACCCTAATATTTGTTTATAAGTTATTACAGACCATATGAATGAATTACATAAGTGAATAAAAAAATAAGAAGCTATTCTATAGGGAGCCTTCAATTAGGCCCAGATGTCCAAAGCCTCCAATAGCCTCAAATGCCTCAATTCCATAGACAATGTCAGAGTCTAGGTGCATCAAAGTTCCCTAAGGATCTCAAAGATCCCGGGCAGTGCTTACACCTACACTTGGTAACCAAAATTGAGTAAGTGCAGTGTGGAAGCGCTAGCCTCAGTATGCTAGAGGTCAAAGGGTTCTCAAGATGATTCCAAGGTAGTACACATACTGGATGGGGCAGAACTTATTGACTTAGGAGTGGAGTGAAAGTGCTTGACACAAGTGAAAAGGTTTTAATGGAAAAAACTGTATTAAAAGAAAGTTTGTTTGAAAATAATTCAGTAAAACAACAGAGGCAATTTAAAAGAAAGTGGAGTAGTAAAAAAAAAGTCCAAACACAACAGCTTGAAGACAAGTTCATACACAGCTAGGAGTCACAGAACCAAAGCAAGTTCAGTAGTCACAAACAGGGGTCAAGGGATTTAGGGATACATGGAGCATATGATGGTAAGTACATAACAGGTAGAGATAATTGGTATAGACATGCTCAGAAACAAAGAGGGGTAATACACTGATAAAGAAGGGAAGTACATAACATGGTAATAATGTAAGCATATCATCTACAAGTTTCACAGCAAAACCATAAATAGAAGCAAACTAGAAACAGGATAAACTAAAACAATAAAAGAATCATATTGTTGTTGGAACTTTGAATTGAAACTAGAACATACTAGTAAGAAGACAGTAAGCAAAGTGAAAGAGTAGGAGAACACAATGGTTAGCCTTGGCTTGCAGCCTGCTAACTTAGAGTAGTAGCAAGTAGCACAAAAGAGAGAGCAAAAAGTTTTAAGTGTGTGAGAGAGAGTTTTTGAACCAAGAGTGTTCGTCTGTGTTAATCAGAGACTAAGGTATTTATAGTTTGAAAGAAAATAGCAAATAAGATAAGAAAAAATCAAAGTTCATCAATAATTATGGGGACTCGGAATCAATCAGTCACAAAATCAAGGTAAGTACTCCCCTTTAATTGAGGAGTTAACTTCAAATGGTAATAAACATGTAACAAATAAGGAAGAAAATCGTATAAGCCTGAGCATAACTAATAAGGAAATATTTTCAGCATATTACAAGCACACAACACGTAATAGAGGCTAGGTTCAGCATATTTCAATCAAGGAAAATACTTAGGAAATCAATTAACGGCATAACTGACCATAGAATAAGGTCAAAATTTTTTTTACAAGGTTAAAATATCAGCAGAGATATCATGCGGAATCAGTGAAAGATCAATCACAATGATTCAAGGATTCAAAAATAAAAAAATAGCACTGATTTAGCACAACTTTATAAGAACAAACACATGGCAAGCAAAAACCGTAATCCTAAAAGGTCGAGTAGGACAAGAATCATATATAAATTAAGGATTCATGTAGAGCATAGTCTGAATTAGTAGAATAGGCATGATACAGGTAGGAGAAGTGAAGAATCAGGGTAAAATCGGGTAAAATCGCACAAGAGGCATGGATAGACATAATTATGAACTTTAACAAGCAATCATAGGGTAAAATTACAGAATCATAGAAACCCATGGATTAACTGAACACGTTATCAAAACCAAACTCAGAAACCCAAGATTAGAACTAAGAAATTAGGGTTTTCAACATAGGCGAGTTGAAAAGGGAGTAAAATCATAGAATCGGGCGAAATATGTAAGAGATAGAAGTTTTAAACATAAAGAATCGGATTAAACAAAGTTTTGGAAGAATTTTTGAAAACCCTAATTTGAGAAGAAGGTAAAAACACTTTGAAACTGGTGATTTTTTTAAAGAGTTACAAGGATAGTGTAAAACATCAAAGAAACAAACTCAAATCATTTAAAAATCATACAGATCTAGAAGGTCTAAGCAAAAATTAGGGTTTCAGAAGAAACCCAAGTAGAGACAAAATAACTTGTCAAAAATCTCAAGGATCGTGACAAGTACAACATGATTTCGCTTGGAATCATACTAAAGTAGCCAAGAGCAGACCAGATGGAAAACCCTAGATGCAAGTCGGCATGGCCCAGGGCCCTTGAACACCTCAAAGAAGATGAGCGTGGCGATATCGAAGCCATTGGAGGCTTAGGAGTTGAAGGGTGATCACTGGAGAAGACCGGAGAAGTGAGGCGGCTGATGAAGGGAGCTAGGATTAGGTTGAGTGGTTGAGAGGTGAGATACTACAGAGGCGGCGGATTTGGAAATGAGGTAGGGTTAAGGAGTCTTTGGAATTAAAAAAGGAAAGGATTAATACGGGCCATTGATTTAGGAGATCAACGGCCAGGATTTAATTGGTTTTGGGTCGGGTAGGTGGGTTCAGGGTTTGAGTCGGGCAGTTTAATATGAAATTGGGCTAGGGTTGGGTTCAATTTAGGCTATAATCGAAATATAAATCTGGCTATATTTTGAATAGCAGTTTTCCCTATATACCTTATAATAAATAATAAATAATTTCAGGAAAATAATTTTATGTACCAAAATAATTTAAAATAGATTTATCATTTTAAAAATATAGGAGACCAATTTTACGCATATAAAAATAGTAATACACTAAATGAGCTAATATTGCAATTATATGCAATTTAGTTTAAAAAATATCAAATGTAATTATGAAAATGCATGAAAAATAATTTAATCATATTTTAGCATAAATATAGAAATTAAATGACTAATTCACCATAACAATAATTTGGAAAATAATTATTGGGGTTTTATGAATAAAAGGGAAGGAAATAAATCAATTTAAATCCCTAAAATTATGAAAAAATTTTATAAAAACCTTGTGCATGCTTATATGTGTATGTATATGCTATTTTGAAGGTATTTATGCATATTTAAGACATATAGAAAAAAATTGGTTATCAACACACATCTTAGTGTCCCCAGCAACATCTCCTTTTGGGCCAGCCAACTGTATCTCATCATTATCATATCTGGGAATGGTAGGAGTAGAAAACATTGCTCGCACTACTTTAGTAGTGTTGGCAGCAAGGCATGGCTCATCTGACTGGCCAGCTGGTACAACCGGTGCAAATGGATCTGGGGTAGCCTGGTCTGGGTCAAGTAGGTTGTCAAATGGAAAATCCCCAGGGGATATAATGGCGTTTTTTCAATTAAAGTGACATAAATCGAAATGAGATTATTTATTGAATTTTTCAGATTCGTCACTTGGGATAATTTATGGTGTCCCAAGTTACCGGGTTAAAATTCCAAATCGAGGAAATTTTGACTTTATTTAAAAGTCTGCGAAATCAGAAATTCTAAGTAAGGAATTATGTTAACCCGGGAGAAGGTGTTAGACATTCTGGGTTCCGTGGTTCTAGCACGGTCGCTTAAACAATTAATAAATGCCTATTATCTCATTTATTATATATTTTAAACCTATTGTGCATTTTTAGCTTTATAACCGCTTTTATTATTTTTACCGCTTTTAGGATTTATGAAATTATTTCTTGAACAAGTTATGATTGTCCTACACTTGCCGTTTTGGAACACACCGCAAACCACACTACATGAAATACACCCGCGATTCGCGACACGTTTATTTTTATTAAAGTTCAAAGTTGTTACGATCGGGTCACATGAAATGCACACCCAAATTGAGAATTATATACCATGACTATGCCACATGAACCGTACTCATAGTCACGATAGTTAATTTATGCGCCTAAAGCAAACTACGAATTGTTCAAAGTGTTTTCTACACTAGTCAGGAATGTTCCAAGTATTTTTTTTCATACTAGTTTCGGTATTGATGTGAGGGCCATAGATTATGAGATTTATTTGTGAATGACACGCCTCAAATTATTTCAAAAGATTGCACTCAATTTAAAGCAAACTTTGAATGTTTATAATTTTTGCTTTCCAAGCTACTTCAAGATATTGTAAGGATAAAGCAGCTCAATCAATACGGTCTTATAAATTCAAACCACGTAGTAATTTGTTTCCACAAAATCACCTAATAAAAAGAATATATTCCTAAAATAATCTCTAGAAAGAGCTCTAGAAAGAGTGCTCCTGATTGTACTACTACATCTCTTTTTTGACTAATTTCCTAAAATAATTGTTCCAACCACAATAGACAACTGTCAAAAAGGATAACATTTAAAACAATTTTAATTAAATTAATTAATATACAATTCTTCAACAAATGGATACAAAGCCGTTTATACTATGAAAATCACACAGAAATTAAGATTACAAGTACAAATAGGTGGGGGAAAAAGGAGTCTTGATTACTGTCTATTCGTGTAGAGGAGTTATATATACATATACTTATCAAAATCGTGCAAAGAGTTATTTTGAAAAACAAAAAGGAAAAAAATAGAAAAAAAAGAGCTCCTGAAAAAGCAAAAGACTAAGATATACGCATAATTTGAAAAGAAATTAAAACTAAAATATGGTAGTACCTGGGAAGGAAAAAGCAGAACAAAGATGCACAGCAAACAAAAATTGCTCTTTTTCGATTGAAACGCAGTAAAAAGATGCACCACGCAAATCTCAACGAGAACCTCGAACCAAGCTTCGAATCGGCACCTCATCTCAATCATATTCCACGTTTGAAATCCCCGAATCGCTGAAATCCCAGAATCGGAAGAAAAAAATCAGAAATCTTTTTTTTTTTTTTTTCTGATATTTTTTGTATTTCAATTAGGAAGAATCAAATTTTTATATATCTCCATCAGATAGAACTTTTATAACCGAAAGGAGGAAAACAATGAATCCTTAAGAACTGGGGCGTATTTAGGCCCAAGGGTATGAGTTCACGTGAATCCATACTCTTCTCCCTAAATTTAGAGTTGGGTCGGGCCGGGCTAGTCCAGCCCAACCCACATGGGCTTTAGTATTTGACGGGCTGGGCTGGGCTGGGCTAGCCCATCATTTTGATGGGCCTTATAATGATCAGCCCACCCCAGCTCTACGTGGGCCGCGGGCCCCCACAGGCCGGCCCATCATTTTTAAAAGTATAATTTTATATTTTTTATTTAAGTTCTGACCTAAAAAAAGATAATTATTTAAAAGTTAAAAAAAATCTTATTGGAAAAATACGCAAAACTTAATTATATTGTTTCAATATATCGCAATAAATACAAAAAAAAGTAAAAAACGGGACTATATTTCATTCACTAAAAGTCAAAACTAAAACAAACTATTCAAGAGAACATTCATGATGCTTATGAGATATCCAACACATCATCTTCATCATAACACATTTGAATCCGTTTGTGACAAGGTTGTCTTAACATCTTCACTTTCATCTACAATTCATATGCAATATTAATTAGTTAAATATTAAAAATAAATAAATTTTAAAAATTAATAATATTTAAATTCACATAAAAAATATTACCAATTTGAGTTCAGGAAAACCTGTGCAGCCAATTTCAAGTAGTAACAAGTGTTTGGACATTCTCATAATAAATGCAACATCTGTACTTTGTAAGAACAAACCAGTAATGCTAAATATTAATTCCGATGGTACAATGGTAATGAGAATGCTAAGTACATCACGCACCAGCATTGAAGGATTGGGATATTTTCTAGAATGGTTCTTCCAATACATGACAACATCACATCTTGAAACTTCTCAAGATAAAGTTTTGGTTCCTCTTAGTAAAGATCCATTTCTGACTTTTCATATCTAAAGGCAGTATACTTTTTATTTTTTATATATTTTAAATAAATATTTTATTAGACCCACGGCCCGGCTCGGCCCAGCCTCAGTCAAGCCTCACGGGCCACGGGCTTACTCGGGCCGGGTTTAAAAGCCTCATTTTTAAATGGGCTCCAAAAATTCTAACCCAGCCCTGCTAAATCACGGGCTGGGCTGGGCTGGCCCAACGGGCCAAGCCTATATTAACGGCTCTACCTAAATTATGTGTAATTATGTTATATTTTTTAAAATTACTTAAATATATGTGAGTCCACACATGCTCAAAGACTCATATGGTGCAATAATTATTGGGTGCACCTCTACGAATAAAATTGGTGGTTCAAATCTCACTTCAAACGGACTTATTTTCGGTACAGGGCATTGATATATACGTGAAAATTACCAAAAATTTTAAAACTGACATTGATATATAATTTTTAAAATGTAGTGAGTTCATGGTAAGATACTAAAGTAAAACACGTGATTCTACATCGCAATTTTCACACTACTGTACCCATCCTCTTGAAATCCTGGATCCGCCTCTGCTTAAGAAACATAATCCTTTTTTTTTTTGGTGAATTTTGTATTTCCCTTCTCTGTTTCTATCCATCACGTCCTTCCCCTTTATGTGTGTTCAGCTGATTTTATTTTTGAAGAAAGGGTGCTCGTTCTCAGCTTAAGGAAATGGGGTCTGTTTGTTTTGTTTCCATGAAGAAGAAGATGCTTAAGATGTGTGTGTATTTTGCTGGGGAATGGCTGCTATAGCGCAGCTTCTCCTGCCTTAACTATTCTTGGAAATTCCTCCTCTTCACATTTTTGACTCCTTTCCTTTTAAAGGGAAGATTATGTTTCTTTTTTGGGTGGGTTTAAAGATTATTGGGCTTGGATTCGTGGATTGAGGGTCCGAAAATTAGGTCTAAAGAAATGGTTGTTTGAGCCCAAATTTTATTCTTTCTCTTTGAAAACGACTAAAATACTACCCCATTTATTAATTAATCCTAATTAGAAAAAATAACTATTAAAATAAGATTAATATTTAAAACAAATCAATTTTTGGTATTTTTCAAATATCATACTAAAATATAAAAAATAGAAAATTATTGTAAAATTAAGATAATATTCCTAAAACTATTTTTGTATTTTATGTAGGGTAGATAAATTAAAAGTAACTAGATAAAAATATTAATTACCCAAATAAGAGAAAAATATTTTTTGTAATTTTTATTTTTATGATAAAATAAATTAAAAGAGAGCGATACTAAACCTAAACTAAATATTTATGCTAAAATGTATAAAATCTTGGGGAGGGTAAAAAATGATATGTCTATAGCTGCCCCTCTTTGACTAGAAACGCGAAGAGTTTTCAGAAAAAGAACGTCGAGACAGATTTTTTGACCCGACCCTTATTTAGAAAGACCAAAAACTAAGAGAAAAGAGAATGTGACTGAGCCCTGGTATCTGAGTTGCCTACATATCCTTGGCTATAAAGGAATCAGGCTACGTGTAGTTCAGAAGTGAATGAAGTGATGGAGTGTACCGAGGTGGAGAGTCGAGTGAGGTTCTGTTCCGTCGAGGTTCCGATCCGCGGTCCTATTATTACATCAAAAATTAAAATTGAAAAGACTAACTAAGCCTATCAACTACGAGTTCCATAATTTCCATTCCTTTGTTTGTGACTACTGCCTTATTGTAGTTCCAAGGGACGGCAGTAGGGTCTTTCATGGGACTTTGTGGTGCATGGCTGATAACCACGGGCTTAGTCAGCCTTGGTTAATTTATCGGCCCCTGCGCCACATAAGTCCCCTTTGGCACGTATATCTTTGGCGCATTCAGTGTGACTTTATTTTTCTCAAGTATTTTGGGAGAGCCCACCATGAATTGTTCCTTTCTGGAGGCCTTAGGAACATAGAGAATGTAATATTTAGGGGATGCCGCCCCTGTCTTTATTTCCACAGCCTTTTCTATGTTCAGGGAGTGGAATTGACCTTCTTCTAATCTTTAGCTTGTTTTGCTACTGCTTTGGGTTTCTTTTCCAAGTCGGCGATAGCAATGATAGCTTTCAAAGCTGGGTCGAATTCTTTGTCCTCACATATCATCCCAATGACCGGCATGTTGTTGTGAGCCGGCAATGGGTTATTAGTTACATTGGGGACTTGCTCGTCCCTCAACACTACCCCCTTCTGTTCTGTCAAATTCTCGACTGCTCTCTTAAGGGTCCAACAATCTTCAATGCCATGCCCTTCTTCCCCTGAGTGATAAGAGCATATGGTACATGGCCGGTAGGACGGCGATTCTGGGTTCTGCATGTTTAGAGGTACAGGCTATAATAGACCCATTTGGACTAATTTTGGGAAAAGGCTAGAATATGATTCACCAATGGGTGTGAAGTTAGCTTTTCTGGGTGGTTCACGGGGACGGGTGTTATATTGGTAATTATTATGTGGTGGACGTGGATTATACGGGGCTTGGTGAGGAGGGTTGTTTCTTGGAGGTGGATCTCGGTTCTGATTGTAATGTTATTGTGGCCTAGTGTATGGTCGGGAATTCATTACTGCATAAGGATGAGGGGCCATAGCATATGCTACATCCTTGTGGGGTAGTAATGTTGCCGGGGCCTGGGAGGGGAACAAAAGTAGCCTCGGGTTTGATGAGAATTCCTCGAGCTTGAAGTGATCATGGCTCCCTCATCTTTCTTTTTTCGATTTGCTAAACCTCCCGAACAGCTCTAGTTGGCTTGGGAACTGGCTCTTATAGTTGATTGACTCATGATGCGACTTGTTTTCAAGCCATTTTCTACCATTTCTCCAATCATTATGGCCTTTGCAAATGGTTTGCCCATGGCTGACATAGTGTTTTGGAAATAATCGGCCTCTTGAGCCTATAAGAAGACACTGACCATCTCAACGTCATCCATTGGGGGTTTTACCCTGGCCACTTGTTCACACCATTTGATAGCATATTCTCGGAAGCTTTCTAAAGATGTTTTTTTGAGGTTGGACAAAGAAATTCTGTCCGGAGCTATGTCCACATTGTATTAGAATTATCTGAAAAAATCCCGGGCTAGGTCGTCCCATATGTGCCAATGGGAGATGTCTTGGTCCATATACCACTCTGACGCAATTCGAGTTAAGCTCTCCCCGAAATAGGCCATCAAAAGTTCTTCCTTTCTGCCCGCCTCTCTCAACTGATTGCAATATCTTTTCAAATAGGCGATCGGGTCTCCATGCCCATCTGTCTTTTGAATTTTGGCGTTTTAAAGCCAATGGGCAGATGAACGTGAGGAAACATGCATAGATCGGCGTACTAGACACTCTTTTGGCCACTCAGGCCTTGCATATTATTATGACTTTGTTAAGTGGTTTTCATCTTTTGAGTTATCTCTTCTTGCTCAGGGTTCTTCACAGTTCTTTCCTATTCCATGGGAGACTCATATCGGGGGTGCTGAGGGTAGGAGTTTAGGGTGACATGAGTCGTGTCTAGTTGAAATAGTGGTACTTGGAAAGTGAAGGCTGACAATTCAAAATATAGCCTAGGCATTATTGGTTGTGTCGGTGATACCGTGAATATTGTAGAAGGTACTCCCGAAAATGGTGCCAGGGGCAAACCTTAGAAGGCGTACCGGTGAAATTAGCTGACATAGTCGGGTACTCGAATGGGATGAACGGGTTGGTTACAGGAACAGGGACGTTGGAGGTTCCACTTTCCTGGGAATCAATTCAGGAAATCCAAGGATTGCACTGGGAGGTTCTCTGCCATTAGACCAAGCGTCCCACATCTCCATCATGCGGCAACACAGTATTCTATTTTCTTCAGTAGTTGCTGACTCTGAGGCCAGGACAACCAATACCGTTCTATCCTCTGAGGGATTAATTATTGGTAGATGACTCTCTGATGTCATTGTGAGACTCCCTTTAGAACTCGTGAAAATAAGGGTGTGAAGCCAGGTTACCACAAAACCAACCACCTAAAAATAGAACCTGTTCTAAAACAGCATACATAACAAACCGGTTAGTTTGAGTATTTTAACACATAGGGAATCACATGTTGTGGAGTGCAATGTACCTAAATAGTTAAACATTTCTCTATATGTTTTTGCAACGGCCGCGTGTCTCATCCTGACCTATCTTTTTTCCCCCATCCAGATCTTGAATCTTTTCTTTCTTTGCGCTCTTTTATTTTTTCTCCCTTTTTTGTTGTTTATTAATTTTGTTTTGGTTTTTCTTCCCTCTCTTTTTTTTGGTTTATTCTCACTTGGGTTGTCTATAGCTACAATCGGATCCAATGGGGATTGCCTACGTATCACGACACCGCATGAATCAGATCGTTACGTAATTCAGGAATCAATGTGAAATAAAAGAAAGAAATTTTTTTGGGTTTTCAATATTTCATTAAATAAAAACTTTTTTTTGTTTTTTCTATTACAAAGACTCAGACATACAGACTTAAGAACTCAAAAATAAAACTGACTTGGAAAAGACAAAAAGACTCAAAAAAGTGAAATATAGACTCAAAAAAGAAAATCTGGAATACATAAGAGCCTCCAACACTACTCTAAGGGCCCGCGGGACATCAGTCGGTCTCGACACGGGCCTGCGTGCAGTATCTTCTTGGAGACAGTCTAGGTTGTACATCATCTGACGAACAAAATTTATAACAGTGGCGAAGAACATGGACCTGGTCATATCCTTGCATCCATGGCACTTCATTACGACATAATCAACAATTCCTTTAATCTTTTATCTGATGATGCCCTTCTCTTGGAGTAGGCATCCAATTTGTTGAGACCTAGCCTATAAAACCTATGTGGCGGTATGGTTTTTCTCTTACAACTGTTGTATGTCCTCTTCCAGTCGAGACATCAATTCATAGCAATGCTTTCTTTCCGCTTTGAAATTTTTTGTTAGCTAGGCCATTTCATTTTCAAGGGTAGTCAGCTTTTTCTTTAAACTCGTGACTCTTTTGTCGTACTTTTCCTTTAACTGCTGAACAAACCACACCTGTTCTTCTACATTCTGTGCCAACTTTGTCTGGGCTCTTGCCAATTTATCCTCGGCTTTTTCCAAATCAACCCCATAATCACACACTTTTTGCCTAAGACCTTTTATTAGTTTTTCATCTGTTTTGCTTCTTCCAGGGTTTTGAGCAGCTATTTTCATCCTCTAAATCTGAGCTCGGAGGATTTCGTTTTCTCGGGCCAGCCTTTTCTTCTCTCCTTCATCCACATCGGCCTGTAAACCACTATCGAATTTAATGTCTCTGATTTGCCCTTCTAGTTTGCTTATGGTAGCCCTTGTCACACCTCCTTTTTTTTACCTACTACACCCCGTGAAGGGTTNAAAATCTGATTTTAATACATGTTCAAACCTATGTGCATTTTTACCTTTTAACCGCTTTTTATTATTATTATTTTTAGCGAGAATTGCAACATCGTGAAAACACATCTCGCATCACGTCACATCAATGCACCCGTGGTTATTGACATATTTTGACTCCGTTGAGATTTGAATTTGGGTCACATAAATGTACACCCGAGTTTAAGAAAGTAATTATTAAAAGTGCGCCTAAAGTGACTAGCGCGTTATTACCTTTGGGGAAGGCCGTGAAATTCACTAAACGGCCCATCCCGAATTCTAAATGTTTTATTTTAACCATTTATTGAGGGCCCCGCAATTTATGCGTTTTATTTGGCGAGGCTCGTCTCATTTATTATTTAAAGGTCCGTCCTAAAGCGACTATGATTTTCTAATTATATTGTCTCTAAAATAAATAAAGAAAAGGCCCTAATTACTTAACATGGCTTAAGAAGCCCATTTTTAAAAAAAATCAAGACCCAAATAAGCACAAGGGCAGGCCATTCATCAGCCTGGCCCAAAGCTAGACGAATGTAGTGGTAAAACAGGAACTGGGCCACCTTGTTCAAACGCAGTGGCCCAAATCTCTTAAATACATGCGATCAGCATTTTTTCACCAAATAGACCACAACTCCAATTTAAACAGAACTAAACACTTGCTGAAATTTGGTTAAGCTACTCTATGTGTTCGACAATTGCAACAAATGAAATAGTGCATGGTATTTATTCAGATAGCGTCGATCTGAATTAGAGTATCGCCGGCTAGATTAAGCTACCAGATTCAATAGCCCAACTTGGCAGAAATAAACATTTATTTATCTGATTTGAACCAAACCTTAATGCCTACTTCAAAAATATCAATTCAAGTTCATGCCTCAACATGTCCCTGATTAACACCTGCTCTAATTATGATTACCTGAACTAATTCAATTTCGACAATTCAAAACAATTATTTAACATGAGACAAAATTCCAACTAACATACATTGAGGCTATTGATTTAGGAGAAATGAACTCAACTCTAAAACTTAGCAGTCCAATATATTCACAATCTGAATCATACAGCATATACTCAAGCCAAATATAAATCTAAACAAATACATATCATCTATCATATCCCCTACTATGACAGTATGAGCATATCAGTTTCAGAGGATAAAGAAATGCATATTTTTATTTCAGCATCTCAACTCGTAGCTACAGCAATTCACAGTTCGAATGTGTACCTGGAAATTGAATTACAACAGGAGAAGGGAGGTCAGCAGCAGGTAGGTAGAAGACAGTAAGCAACCAGCAGCAATAACAAACAGGTGACCACAAACACAACCAAAAACAGGATCAACAATCAAGGAATGTCTAAACCAACTTCAAAACTACCCCAAGTTATCCACAATGAACCCGGAGACCCAAAACAACCAACAGATGACCCACAGCTAAGTTGACTAGATCAAATCCAATGCATAAAAGACTTCAAATGTCTTCAAACCTCAAAATATCGAACAAAACAGAGATTCCAGTCGACTTGTATCCTAATCGAGCTAGAAAGGCTGGATTAAATGCTAGAGTTTGAAGAGGAAACTGAAGAAAATTAATGGAATAGTAACTTTCTATCCTTTTCAATCTCAAAACTGATTTTAAGCTCTCAAAACTGACCTCCAAGATTGATTAAAGACATGTGTTTCTTTTCAGTTTTCAAACTCTTTTGACCCCCTAAAACTGCCTGAGAACAGCCCCCTAAAACTCTCTTAAAATGTCGTATGCCCTCAAAGTTTCTCTCAAAATGGGTTTTTCTAAGCTTTTTTCTTCACCTGAACTCTGTCCCATTCCCTGTATTTATACCCAAACTAAGGCCTTGTCTTCCAGCTCATAAGGGCACTCAACTTAATTAAAAGAAAAAGAGCCCATGTTATTCCCCTGAACCCCAACTACTAAGTGTCTAATTCATTTTTAATTCAAAGTTATGGGTGAGTTACTTATTTAATCATTTTCTCTTAAAACTTGCCCATACCATTATGTTTTGTTCCCCACTTTTATTAACAATACAATAGTTTAATGCTATATTGGTGCTTAATGGACAGAACACTCAGTTAAACCATTTTCAAACTTTTAAATCCGAAAAATACCCCCTGATGCCCTGTGATTATTGTCCTACCCCAAATCCTTTCCAATTTGGTGCAAATCCCAATCAGCTATAACTGATTCTCCTAATCAATTAACTAAACTACAGCAGCTATAACCAATTCAACTTATCAGATTCAATCAAAAGTTCAAGCTAGAACTCAAATCAGATCAAATGGCATTAAAATAAGAACAATCATTCCGAACAAAATCCTATTGAACTACTAAGATCAAATCTGACTGACACAAATACATGGGAATAACTAACTATATTCACAACTTTAAACTAAACAAAAATGAATGAAACATTGTAATATACTGGACAAAAATAAACTAAATTTATATGCAAAACGATGAACAACAAAAGCAGGGAAATAAACATCACACAAACTGACACATTTTGAAACAATACTACCAGCAAAACTTATAGGAATAGCCACAGTTTTGTACAAGAACTTACTGGCTTTAAAACCAAACTAACGGACACACATATTCAATTGATTCAAACAGCTTATAACATGTGCTAATTGATCAGAGGAAAAATGGACCAAGAAAAAGGTCAGACAACGAATGAAGAAAATAATTGACAAAATACGAATTACGATGAAACTTAAACATATAAACAACAAACAAAAATAAAAATAAGAAAAGGAGAAGAAGTACCTCAAAATTTTAGACCTAGCACCCATTCGTTTTAGTCGAAACTTGAAACTCACTCAGACTCTTGATTTTGACCACACTGGGTCTTAGCCATGTGTTTTCAAGTGAAAACACATGGTCAAGATCCACTGTGATCTCAATCGCCATCGAACCCATTGATTTTGAGTTAGGGCTCCAACTGAGATTCGATATTTGAACGGCTCTGGCATCATTTGAGGAAAAATAATGATGGATTAGGCATTAAGATGTTAAGGTGGTTGTGTGGTGTGACTTTGGAGTTGAGGGGAGGTGGCGCCGCCACCATAGACCTTCAAGGAGGTGCTAGGTTTTTGATGATTCGAGGGGATGGGCTAAGATTCGACGAAAAGGGAGTACGGGGTTGGAACGAGGAGGTCTAGAGGAGGCTAAGGTATACAATTGGAGGCGTTTGGGCCACCGAAATCGCCGTGAGACGATTTTCGGTGGCGAAGGCTGGTGGTGTTACTTTGGTCTCTGAGAGACGATTGGAACGGAGGGGGGTTTGGGAATGGAGACGGGTTTAGGGGTATTGGGGGGGTTGATATATTAAAAATGAGTTAGTTAATCTAGGTCGTTGAATGGTGGGATCCAAGGATCCAGATTGAACAGGGGAGGGTAAACGGCGTTGTTTGGTTAAATGAGGGGGCGGGTTGGACCGGGTATAGAGAACGGGTCAGGGTCGGGTTAGGCTAAATGAATACGGGTGATGGCTGTAGTCCGTTGGATTGCTTTGGCTTGAACGACTCAGATCTTTTGATGACAAAACGACGTAGTTTCAACATCATATTATGCAGTTTTGCCCGTCTCTGAGGTTGGCTGGTCTGGACCGAGTGAGGGGTGAGTTTGGGCTAGTTTTTGAGGTTATTTTGGGCTGGCCCAATCCGATTTTCTCTTTATCTTTCATATTTATTTTTTTCTCTTTTCTTTCCTTTTTATTCACTAATTTAAAAACCAAAATCCTAGATTAAATCATAAAACAAAAATTAACTAAAAATGCTATTAACTTTTAATAATAACTATCACCTAAAATTAAACACCAATTAAAAATAAAATCACACAATTTGGACATTAAATGCTAAAAATGCAAAGTACATTATTTTTTGTGATTTTTTCCATTTTGTAAAATAAACTTAATTACTCCTAATTGTAGAATTAAATCCTAAATGCAAATGCGACATATTTTGTATTTTTTATTAATTTAACAAACAAACATGTACGGACAAATGCGAACAATAAGAGAAAAATAACACAAAATCCACAGAAATTGTAAACAACACAGAACTATTTTATTTTCAATTTTTGGGAGTGATTCTCATGTAGGGCAAAAATCATGTGCTCACAGTCCTATAGTCATTCTCTTTCGTTAACCAAGCCATTTTTTCTTGTGATGCGTCAACAAATTCTTGGATGTGAGGTCTTTTGGTTGGCCTTTCAGATTCATGATTTATCACGACTCTCTTCCTATACCAAGCAAAATAACCAGGCAAAATCTCACCGCTGGTATAAATCACATAGTCGGGCTTTTCCCCCAAAATATTGGCATTCGCTCCGAATTCGACGAACCACTTCTTCAGGGAATTGAGCCTCGGAGCGGATTTCAACAACGTGAATACTAAGATCTTCATCTTTGGGAACTATCTGGCATCTTCCAAGTTGTCTCAAAACCCGATATGGGGCATAGGTTTGGATGCTTCGGAAACCCATTAGCAGGAAGTAGGGACCGGTGGCAGGCATGTACACAATCTCATCAACGAGAAGCCAGCAAAGTGTCCACTTTATTTGATCCGCAGTTATGGAACAAAGGTGGGATATCCAATATTTCACTGACCCCTTATGGTATTTCAAATGCAGTCACCCGTGTACCAAACTCCTCGATGCAACTTTTTCCTATAGACCCGTAGTTCATGTATCGGGGACGGTGACAAAGGTGTTCAAACATCTATATTTGCAATAACATAATGCACCTGTCAAAAAACTCTATTTTGGCCTTATAGGTTGTGAGACATCATAATATATCTGATACGATCATGGGTGTGAGGGTGCTCTTGGCATTGGTAGTCAAAAACATAGACAACTCCAGCTACACGCAAATCAATTTTCTCGTCCTTCCTTGGAAACACAAAGAGGCCTAGAAATGCCACTATGAAATCAAAGCATCTATGTATTTCCCACTTTGATCGGTTTCCGTTACTACAGAGTCACCTTCTGGGTCCTCCAATCCTCTTTATTGCCCATAATGCTGGTACAGAAAGTGTAAAGTGGAAAATCCACCTGTCAAATCTTCATTTTGGATCTGCATGCTTATTTTTAATAAATCTAGAAACTTGTGGGGAGTAACGGCCTTTGGAGCTATCAAGTATTGGTGTCTCAAGCCCTCTGTATTTCCAACATAACCCGCCATTTCCTCCAAGGTAGGTGTAAGCTCAAAATCCGAGAAATGCAGAACGTTGTGAGTAGGGTCCCAGAATGTTAGTAATGCCTCTATTACATCACTCCTAGGCTTAATCTTTAATAATACAGTGTTGAGTCCCCAAAGTCAAATGGTCTTTTAATTCGGGTACATCTGTCCTAGATGGACCCAACCCCTGTGTTGAGTCCCCAAAGTCAAATGCACGTGATGCAAACAATCGTTCCTACTAGGATCCGGCATGAGGCTATGTTATTCTAGGTTTAAAACCTGGGTGTATTGTTCTAGACCTGGCTTACCCAAGCAGATAACTCGAGTCGGGTGCAACGTACCAGTAACCAAAAGGCTATCGCACTTTGTAACTGATCCGAACCTCGTTCTAAATTAGGGTATGAATCTAACATAAAAGAAGTCACGCCAGCGTGAACTTCCTAGAAGATTTAGAAGACTTAGAGAGAATAAAGGTTTTGTAACAGTTTATATACAGTTCAAACAATATCAAAGCGGTAAAAATCCGCATTTAGCACATTAGGCTCAAACATGTAATAAAATCAGATAATAAATAAAATCCAAGTATAACAGTTATTCTAAGCTCGAATTCTTGAACCCTGAACCAGAGATTATGGGTTCTTTCCCCAGCAGAGTCGCCAGAGTTGTCACACCTCTTTTTTCCCTAAGGATAGGGAGTTTTTTCAATTTAAGTGACATTATTTATTTAATTCAGAGTTGCCACTTGGAATAATTTAGGGTGTCCCAAGTCACTGGTTTATTTTAAATCCTAAATCGAGGAAATTGACTCTATTTTTGGTCCATGAATAGAGAAGACCGGGTAAGGAATTATGTTAACCTGGGAGAAGGTGTTAGGCATTTCCGGGTTTCGTGGTTTTAGCACGGTCGCTCAGCTATTAATAATTGACCTCATTATCTAATTTATTACATGTTTAAAACCTATTGTGCATTTTTAACTTTATAACCGCTTTTATTTATTTATGAAATTATTTCTGGAACAAGTTACAATTGGCGTACACCTATTTTTTTTGTACACGTTGTGAATCATGTCACGGGAACTGTACCCACAATTACAACATGTGTATTTTATTATTGTTTGAAGTTGGGGTCGGGTAAAATTAAATGTGCACCCGTATTTGGGAATTATGTATCATGACTACGACATGGGAATCGTAGCCATAGCCGTGATGATTTATTAATAGCGCCTAAAGCAAAGTACGATGTTCATGATTATTTTTCTGAAAGTTTTGATAAGCATTGGATGTCCATAACGTATTGTTGCGCCCCTTTTTTCCCGCGAAATCGGGTTTATGACATTTTGGAGGTACAACTCATTCCTTTTGGGAATTGGGTTTTGCATTTGAAGAGTCTCCACCTAATGATTAAGGTGCATTAGGACACCAATAGAGATTTAACTCTAAGTTTGTTTGAATAACCGGAGATTGGGTGAGGGCTTGAAATTATTCTAAGAGGAAGTATTAGGCACCCCTCAGAATCCACTAGTATGATTCCCGGCCAGACAGTTATTGTGAATTTGGGTGCAATTAACATATAAATCAATAAGGCTCAAATAAGAGGGGATTTCAATACATAATGATTTGAAAGTAGACAAAGTTTGGAAGAATAATTAAGAGCTGATTTTAAATAAGGAAATACAATGCTAAAGGAGAATAAATAATAAAGGGAGGGGTCCTAAGTTTATTAAAAATATGGATTACCCCACACAATATCTGGTAATCACTCCACAATGAGGAGCTACATGTGACATTATCGCGTGGCCATCATATCTATATCTACCCTTCCCACTCCTTTAAGGTATTAAAGCGCGGATTGGTCTCGATTACTTATTGCATGCTATTACCCGTCCCAATCCTATCAGTCCCGGAGGCACTTAGGACTACTAATCCTAAAGGGAGGGACATTAGGCTTATCTGAGGTTTCAAAGGTAAAAGTTCTAAAGTGACATACAAAACACATACTGCATGTTTGGGAAAACATATAATTATACAAAGGCTTGAGTATACCTCGTCAAAACAAACACATAAAATAGCATATCTTGCACAAACTGCTTAGGTCTGATTAAAAATATTAAAGACGAGGGAGAGGAGGTTGTTTGAGGCAGACTAGTTTGATACATGTCTCATATAGGAAATCAGAATCAGACTTGCTTAATGATTGTGTCAATTATTAATTAACAAAGGGCGAAATCAGTTTTTTTCGGTCGTTATCACCTAAGGCTTGCCTAAGTGTTTAAGCGAGATCCTATGAACATGATATCTATTACATATTTAGAAGTATAGCAAAGCAACACTATTTTAAGAAAAATGATTCGGAATTCTTATAAGTATGGCTTCTATGCGTTACTGATTTTAACATGCTACTGGGTTATATCCTTAAAACATGATACCTAACATGCAGAAAATTATAATGAAGCCCTATAGGCAGGTTATCTAGGTGTGATATTAAACATGTAGAGTAAATAAATTTCTATGAGCATGATTTCTAGATGCAGTTTGAATTATGCAGAATTAGAATAATCTTGTAAGCATGGTTTCTAAAGGTGATTGAATATGCACAATCAAAATAGTCCTATAGGCATGGTTTCTCAATGTGATTGAATATGAAGAATCATAATAGTCCTATAGGCATGATTCTAAATGTGATTGAATATGCAGAATCAGAATAGTCCTATAGGAATGGTTCTATATGTGATTGAATATACAGAATCAGAATAGTCCTATAGGCATGATTCTATATGTGATTGAATATGCAGAATCAAAATAGTCCTATAGACATGATTCTACCCTTGGCATGCATAAATACCAAACCCTTTTTCACTAGCCAACCCCAGTATTTATTACAAGATTATTACGGACCCAATAATGAATAACATCGGAAGATAAAAAGAAAATTGCAATCAGAAAAAGCCAGATTCTTGTCTTCATTTCTTAGTTATGGAACAAACCACTTCAAATGCCATTTGTTTCAAAGCCTTTCTCTAACTTGAGTGTGTCAGAGTTCCGTAAGGGCCTCAAAATGACCCCCGGGCAGTGCTCACACCCATGTTTTATAACCAGAATAGGGACAAGTGTAGTGTGGAAATGCCAGTCCTCATGTGTCTAATTTCAGAGGGAGCTCATGGGTCCCAAGGCAAGGATCACATGATGGGGGCAGAACTGAAGTCTAGGAAAATATTACAAGTGCAAAAATAAAGCTTTAAGAGCTAAGGAAGTAAAGAAGAGGGAAAGAGTTGCTGGGAAATAGTCAGTAACACTTCAAACAATTTGATAATTTTACACCAAAGAGGGAAGGGGATTGGGAATACATTGCAAGGGCCTATGTACTTAGGCATAGGTCAATTCAGGGCATGCACAGCAATAGGAGTGCTATCATACTTGTAAATCAACCAGAGCACACAACATGTAAAGGTGGCATGGAGGTTAGATCCTAGGAGGACCAAGTTTGAAAAATGCTCAACAATATTTGATGTTGTCATGCCCCAAATAAACCATAATTATTAAACACATTGGGGTAGGGATTTAGGATTCATAATACATTGATTTAGAATAGGAGAAAGGAAATTACATCATGCTAAATAAAGTACTGAAGTACTAGGCAGACAAGAATACAAGAACATTAAGTAACCATGTTGTTGTTGATGCTGAAATCTTAACTAGAACATACCAGTTCAAAGAAGCAAATGTTGTAAAGAAAGGTAGCAGGACTTTTGAAATATAGCTTTGGTTTTGAACTAGCTAAACAGACCATAGTAGAAGCAGTGGAGCAAGGGAGAGTGTTCTTTTAGTGTAAGTGAGAGTTCAGAACTAAGAATGTTCTTGTCTGTGCTAATAAAAGTGCAAGGTATTTATAGCTTGAAAACATGTAGAAAATAAGGCAAAAATCATAGTTTAGCAGTAATTATGGAACCATGTACTAATTACAATCACATTAGTATAAGGACTTCCTTTAATTAAGAGTTAAATTAAACGGTAACAATGCAAATACTGAATAAGGAAAGATATCACATAAGGCTGAATATAACCAATAAGGAAATATTTTCAGCACGGTACAAGTACTCAATATGTAATAGAGACTAGGTTCATCGGATCCTAATCAAGGAAATATCGGTAAGAATCCAGTACCAACTTAACAAAGGTAAGGGAATCAATCATATTGAGTGGAAAAGGTAGGGATCGAAGGTTCAAGGAAAGTGTTCAAATTAGACCAAGAAACAGGAAAATTAGTAAGGTGAAACAAGGAAAGAATTAATTACTTAACACGAGTGCAATCAAAATTCACAAGGAATGGTTTGAAATCAGTCCAAAATTGGAGGTCATTCAAAAAGGGGAATTCAGCATATAAATAGAGCACATAAACATGCGAGGCCAAACTATGGCAAAGAGAAGCAACATGCAATAACAATCACATAGTCAGTAGACTGTGAACATGGAAACATGGTAGCCACCTAGGTCAACTTCGTTAACTTAGTAATAGGGTATTAGAAGCATGAAAAGGGTCAACTAAAGGCCCCTTCCCAAAAGTATATTCGAGTTTCATTGCAAAAGACAAATCACATAAAGAAACAAATGAAGCAGCTTCAGAAGCCTGAATAGGCCCTAAAGAGATTATGGTTTTTGAAACCAATCGAATTCAAAGATGATGAACAAGTAAATCACACAACAAATATTTTCATGACTCGAATGAACCCAAAATTAGGGTTTTTCAACACCAATCGAGTATGGAGATGAAACGCAAGTAATCAAACAAATAATAACAAAAAATAGATTCAGAAACCTCATAAGAAATTAAGGCCCTTAACATACAAACTCAAGTAGAAGAATGACATAAGGATCACAACAAAACATGTGGAATAACTTAACAGAAACCTAATCGGAAGAAATAAGGGTTTTTGAAGGTAGGGATTTAAAAGAAACTTTGAGAAAATATTTAGAAGTTCAGAGCAAGAACATGTATGAAATAGACCTAAAAGAAATCGGAAGAACCTTAAAGGCTAGGGTTTTAGAAGAATCCAAAATGGTGAGAAAGACTTTGAAAGCCATCGATCTAACCAGGAGAGTCCAGACTCAGACTCGAATAGTCATGGCTGGCCATAGCAAGGTCAAAGATGACCCGAGATATCCATAAAAGTAAGATCGACCAAGGTCTAGACCTAAATTTTCCAAGATTTAGCCTTGAAACCCTAATAATCGGACACATAGAAGCCCAAGGAGGTGGATACAAGCCTCTAATAACCTTGGAAGCCATGGATTTGGGAGGTTTTAAGGTGGTAGTTGAGGGTGGCGGCTAGGGTTTGAGAGAGGATTGAGAGAGACAGGGGATTCAGAGGCGGCTGCAACGAGGGAATGGGTAGGGTTTGTGGGGTTACTAGATTAAAAAAGGCAAGGAATTATGAGGATCGTTGGTCTTTTAGATCAACGGCCAAGATTTAGTGCATCTTTGGGTCGGGTAGGCGGATTTATGATTGGGGTCGGGTGTTTTAATTTGAAATTGGGCTAGGATTGGGGGTCTGATTTGGTTATAATTGAAATACAAATGGGGCTATCATTTAAATAGCCATTTTTTCCCGTTTGATTTATAAAAAATAGTAAAATAATTTTTGAAAATAAATTAAAGGTACTAAAATGATTTATTACATAATTATCAGATTAAAAATATCGAGCTTAATTTTTATAGACATAAACGTAACTAAATCTAAAAGAGGCTAATATTCCAATTATATGCAATTTAGATTTAAAAATACTAAATAAATTTTTAAAAATATATAATAATTATCTTAGCTATATTTTAGCGTAAATATGAGAATTCAATAAATGAATCGCCAAAATGACAATTTTGGGGGTAATTATTGGGTTTCTCTGAATAAAATAGGGCAATAAATTGATTAAAAATATTTAAAACATTTGGACATACTTATATATGCATGAACATGCTATTTTGAAAGTATTTTGCATATTAAAATATACAAGAAAAAATTGGGTATCAACAACTGCCCCTCTTTACCCGGGAAGGATAAAAGAGTTGTCGAGTAAAGATACGATAGTTAATTTTGACCGAGCGAAATGGTTTGAAGAAAATTTAGGTCGTACCCTAGATTCTGAGTTTCCTGCATCCATGGTTTTATAGGAATCAGGCCATATGTAGTTCAGGATCCATCAACGGAGTATGCCGATAGAGATTTTTCAAGAACAGATGCAATATCTAGAGTCGGGTGAGTGGATGGATTACGGGGAGGGTTAAGGTTTGATAGGGCTGCGGGAACTAGAGTGGATTGCTCCTGCCGAGATGGCTGTTGCTCGCCGGTTTACTTGTAAATAAGCAATATAAGCTTATATGGTGCGTAAATTTAGACATGATGCAAATTCCCATCGGACCATAAAGGTTATCTTTTGGACGGTTAGAATGACGTCCTTAGACCATGATGTCCTGGGCCATGAAGCGTGTAATAAAAGATTCGCAGGCCATGAAATAATGCTCTTAGGCTATGGGTATGGTTCCTCTGAACCATGACACATTTGAATAACGATATGCAAAAGATTAACAAGGATCCTCAGGCCATGGTATGGTGTTCTAGGTCTATGCAAATGGTGCCTCTGAATAATGATGCCTTCGGATAGTTTGGCGATCGTTCATCCCATGAGATGCAGTACGATCTTTCAGCCCATCGGATGCAATAGGTGGCGATCTTTCAGCCATGCAAATGTAGATAAGGTGGCAATCTTTCCACTATGCAAATATAGATAAGGTGGCGATCTTTCAGCGGCGATCTTTCAGCCATGCAAATGTAAATGAGGCGGCGATCTTTCAGCCATGCAAATGTAGATAAGGTGGCAATCTTTCAGCCATGCAAATGTAGACAAGGTGGCGATTTTTCAGCCATGCAAATGTAGATAAGATGGCGATCTTTCAGCCATGCAAATGTAAATAAGGTGGTGATCTTTCAGCCATGCAAATGTAAATAAGGTGGCGATCTTTCAGCCATGCAAATGTAAATAAGGTCTTTCAGCCATGTAAATGCATATGGAGATAGTGTTTGGTCTCGGAAGGAAGAATGTTAGCCTTATGCAATGCAGAAAATGCGAATGGAGTTAGAGCTTAACCTCGGAAGGCGGAACGGTAGCCTTGTGCAAAGTAGAAAAATGCAGATGGAGACAGTGTTTAGTCTCGGAAGGCAGAATGGTAGCCTTATGCAATGCAGAAAATGTAGATGGAGGTAGAGCCTAACCTCGGAAGGCAGAATGGTAGCCTTGTGCAATGCAAAAAAATGCAGATGGAGACAACATTTAGTATCGAAAGGCAGAATAGTAGCTTTATGCAATGCAAAAAATGTAGATAGAGGTAGAGGTTAACCTCAGAAGGCAGAATGGTAGTCTTATGCAAGAAATAAAAGGGGCAAATGGTAATAGAGTTTTCTTAGTTGATAGCAGGTTGCAATATTGGGACTGCTGGGGACATTGTGATATAAGGAATATCACCGGCGTGCGAGGATAGCAAATGCTGGTAAGTGCAACAATTCTGAGAGTTGTATTTATGAACAATGTTTGTCTCGTGAGTGTATAGTATGCCAGATGCTTTCGCAATCCAAGTGTCTGCATTCAAAGAAAAATTGTGAGTTTTGTAGAGGGGGAGAGTAGCTCGCATCCCCACTGGCTCTGCTTGACCTGTTTGGCTTTGATCCAATGATACTATATGCATCATTGGGGTAGCACTGCTAAACAAGGCAATTTTAGCAACAAACATGCATGATTTAGTAAAAATATAACATAAATACATAATTAATAATAGTTTTTCTTTAGATGAACCGATGACTGCGACGTGGTTCAAGACATTGCAACCCTTCCTGCTATGGAATTTTAAGGGTCCTCCTCAAAATTCTACCCAGTTTACCGGGTTGATGCTTCCGACTGCTGCTAGTGATGATCGGCGAAAATTACTTTGGAATTTTGGGGGTAGTTTCCAATTGTGAGGGAAATAAAAAATTTATTGAATTGTGACCGAACCATAAGGCTGCCTACGTATCCCCTCTTAAACAAGAATCAGGTCATACGTAGTTCTATTACATCATATAGGAAAGCATATAAATTACATGTAGTAACATTTGACTGCGTCTAATTAGCTTTGGCCAGACTTTTCCGTCCATTTCTGCAAGTATGAGGGCTCCTCCTGTCAAAACCCGGTGAACCATTTACGGACCTTGCTAGTTGGGAGAGAATTTCCCCTTGGCTTCATCTTGATGCACAAAAATTTTCTTTAACACCAGGTACCCTGGCATAAACTGTCCCAGCTTGACTCTTTTGTTGAAGGCTCTGGACATTCTATTTTGATAAAGCTGACCGTGGAAAAATACATTCATTCTTTTTCCATATATAAGAGCCAGCTGCTCGTAACGACTCTTCACCCATTCTGCATCGTCGAGCTCTGCTTCCTGTATGATTCTTAAGGAGGGAACTTCCACCTCGGTAGGAATGACGGCTTCTGCACCATAAACTAGCATATAGGGGGTTGCCCCAGTTGATGTGCGGACTGTGGTGCGATATCCCAATAAAGAAAATGATAGCTTCTTGTGCCACTGCTTACGCTTATCTATCATTTTCCTTAGTATCTTCTTGATATTCTTACTGGCGGCTTCTATAGCTCCATTATCTGAGGCCTGTAGGCTATGGAATTCTTGTGTTTGATGTTGAAAGTTTCACAAGTGGCTCTCATCAAGTCGTTTTTGAGATTGGAGCCATTGTCGGTAATGATCGACTCTGGAATCCCGAATCGACAAACAATACAGTCGCGGACAAAGTCTGCCATAACTTTCTTAGTTACGGCTCTGTAAGATGTTACTTCAACCATTTGGTGAAATAGTCAATTGCTACCAAGATAAATCTATGTTCGTTAGAAACGGAAGGCTTGATAGGTCCAATAACATCCATCCCCCAAGCGACGAAAGGCCATGGTGAGCTTGTTGAATTAAGCGCATTGGGAGGTACCTTTATCATATCTGCATGTATATGGCAGCGGTAGCATTTCTGGACATACTAGATGCAGTTTGTCTCCATAGTCATCAAAAAGTAACCAGCTCGGAGGATCTTCTTCGCTAAGACAAAACCGTTCATATGTGGACCATAGGTCCCAGCATGGATTTCTTCTAATAGATTGGATGATTCATTTGCGTCGATGCACTTGAGTAGTCCCAAATCAGAAGTCCTCCTATAAAGGATTCCTCCACTGTGGAAGAAATTATCGGACAGCCTCAGAAGTGTGCATTTCTGAATAGGATTTGCAAGCTCCGGGTAATCTCATTTTGCCAAAGCTGGCTGCTTCTTCTTCAACATGGGCACAATAAGCTGGCTTATCATGGATCTGTACTGGATGGGATCAATAAAGTTTTTATTTGGATATTGTATCATGGATGACAGAGTAGCCAATGCATCGGCGAATTCATTCTGGATTCTGGGAACATGTTGGAATTCTATCTTTGTGAACCTCTTTCTCAACTCCTGTACGTGATGTAGATACGGGAGTATCTTAGATTTATTGGTTGCCCATTCTTCTCGGACCTGATGTATGAGTAAGTCTGAATCTCCAATTACTAGAAACTCTTAGATGTTCATGTCAATGGCCATATTGAGCCCTAGGATGTAGGCTTCATATTCGGCCATGTTGTGGGTGCACGGGAACCTGAGCTTAGTTGATACCTGATAATGTTGACCAGTTTCTGACACTAGGACTGCTCCTATACCAACTCCTTTGAAGTTTGATGCTCCATCAAAACACATTCTCTAACCATCATAGGATTCCGCAATGTCCTCTCCTACGAATGATTCCTCCTCATCAGGAAAATACGTTTTCAGGGGTTCGTATTCTCCATCTACGGGATTTTCCGCAAGGTGATCCGTTAGTGCCTGTTCCTTGATTGCCTTCTGAGTCACATAGATAATGTCAAATTCACTCAACAGGATTTTCCACTTGGCCAGCTTGCCAGTGGGTATGGGCTTCTAAAAGATATACTTCAAAGGATCCATCATTGGTATGAGATATGTAGTATAGGCACAGAAGTAGTGCCTCAAATTTTGGGCCACCCAAGTTATAGCACAACAGGTATGCTCTAATAGAGAATATCGAGCCTTGTACGGAGTGTGCTTCTTACTGAGATAATAAATAGCTTGTCTTTCCTCCTCGTTTCATCATGATGCCCCAGGACGCAACTGAAGGCACCATCTAACACTGCAATGTATAGTAGTAGAGGTCTACCTAGCTCAGGCAGGACCAAGATTGGTGGTGTTCATAGATATTCCTTGATTCTGTCGAAAGATTTCTGGAAGTCATCAGTCCATTTAGTGGTGGCATCCTTCTTTAACATCTTGAAGATTGGCTTACAGATGACCTGGACTGTGCTATGAACCGGCTGATATAGTTAAGTCTTCCCAAGAAACTCATCACGTCCTTCTTGTTCTTTGGCGGTAGAATTTCCTGGATGATCTTGACCTTTGATGGATCCAATTCTATTCCTCAGCGGCTCACAATAAACCCAAGTAATTTTCTAGTAGGAACCCTAAATGCACACTTCGCGGGATTCAGTTTTAGGTTGTACCTCCGCAGTCTATTGAAGAATTTCCTCAAATCTTCCATGTGGTCAGTGGCCTTCTTCGACTTGATGATAACGTCATCTACTTACACCTCGATCTCCTTGTGTATCATATCAAGAAAAATGGTAGTCATGGCCCTCATGTAGGTGGCCCCTGCATTCTTTAACCCAAACGGAATCATCTTGTAGCATTACATTCCCCACGGGGTAATGAAAGCCATTTTCTCAGCATCTTCTTCATCCATCCAGATCTGATGATAACCAGCGAAACAATCCACAAATGATTGCAATTCATGCTTGGCGAAATTGTCGATGAGGATGTGTATGTTTGGTAAAGGAAAGTCATCTTTCGGACTAGCCCAGTTGAGATCCCGGTAGTCGACACAGACTCTTATCTTCCTGTCCTTCTTTGGTACTGGTACAATATTGGCTAATCATATCGGGTATTCTACTACCCTGAGGACCTTGGCTTTGACCTGTTTGGTGACTTCTTCCTTGATTTTCAGACTCATATCAGGCTTGAGCTTCTGCTTTACCGGCGGACATGTCGGATCAGTTGGTAGTTTATGGGCCACAATAGAAGTACTTAGACCCATCATATCGTCATATGATCAGGCAAATATGCCTCATATTCCCTTAGAAATTCTGTGTATTCCTTCATTTCTGGTGGTGACAAATGAACGCTGATTCGTGTTTCCTTGACATTTTCTCCTCAATTTCCCTAGCAGAGTCGCCATGCTGTCGCACCCCCTTTTTCTCACAAAATCAGGTTTATGATATTTTCTACATCTCCCAGGTTAAGGCTGTATGGTGGGCTGGGCCGGGACCGGGACCGGACCGGGCCCGCGGTCTAAACGGTCTAAACGGGCCTGGCGGGCCGGTCCTAGCGGTCCTGGGCCCAGTGGTCCTAAAAGCCCGCGACGGTCCGGGCACAACCACGAAGCCCACGAAGCCCGGGACCGCTAAGCCCGGGACCGGCT
>MU672567.1:3408-30852 GCA_026770625.1 Nicotiana glauca | reverse complement strand
ATAAAAAAGCCCGTTAGGCCCGCTAAGCCCACGAGACCGGCCCGTTTAGCCCAGGACCATCTGGGCTTAGGCCCGTCACGGGCCGGTTCCACCCAGCAGGCCCACGAAGCCCGGGACCGCCCGAGCCCGGGACCACCAGGCCCGGCCCGTTTGGCCCATTTAAGGCCCGGACCGCCAAAAATACAGCCTTATCCCAGGTTAATAATTTCAGTGTCGTCCAGGTTGGACTTTAGTCTACTCTCAAAGTTCTCTACTTCTTTGACAATTTCCTCTGATATATCGTCTTCCTCTGGATCAATGCCAGTTTGTTGCGTTGTCTCATTGCATGTCACAGTCATTGGTTCATCAAGATAAGTAATAGCAATATTGTATAAATGAAGTAAATTGTAATGACCCGACCGGTCGTTTTGCCTTTTAGAACCCCGTTCCCTTAAATAAAGCCTCTCGTACTTGCTTTAACTAATTTACGACTTGCGGGGGTGATTGATTCAGGAATTGGAAGGGTTTTGAGTAAAAATATGCCCATTTACTTCTTTAAGATTTCTTAAGAAAGACCAAGTTTGACTTCGGTCAACATTTTGGGAAAACGGACCCAGATTCGTGATTTGACAATTTCTAAAAGTCTGTGGGAAAATATGGGACCTTGGTGTATGTCCGGAATCGAATTTCGAGGTCCCTACCCCGAGTAATGAATTTTTACCTAAAATATGTTTAATTGAAGTTTTAAGGAATTAAAAAAATTATGTAATCATTGATTCCCTGGGTATCGGGCTCGGATTTTTAGTTTCGAAGCTTGGTACAGGTCTGTAATATCGTTTAAGACTTGCCCGTAAAGTTTGGTGTCAATCCGAGTATTTTAAGGGTGTTTTGACCCGTTAGACGAGAATTAAGAACTTGAAGATTCAATAGCTTGATTCATTTGGTTTTAGGGGGTGATTCCAAGAATTAGCGTTGTTTTGGGAGTTCTGAGGGTTCGAGTAGGTCTGCCTCGTGATTTCAGACTTGTCGGTATGTTCAGGCGGGGCTTGGGAGCCCCGAGCGTCAAACAAGCAAGGTTCGAGCGAAGTTTGAAAGTTGAGGTATAGCTGAAGCATTGCTCTTTCTGTCATAACCGCATCTGTGGTTCTTGGACCGCAGATGCGGTCAGGCCTTCGCAGAAGCGGTCAATGGCAAGCCCAGGGAAAACCGCAGAAGCAGTCACGAAACCATAGAAGCGGTCACGAAACCGCAGAAGCGGTTCCGCTTAAGCGGATATTCAACCGCAGAAGCGGTCCAGCCAAATTAGGCCAAAACCGCAAAAGCGGCCCAAAACCGCAGAAGTGGTTGCCGTAGAAGCGAAAATCGCTAGGGGCAGAGAGTTCATTTAATTTGAACCTAAAGCCATTTTTATCATTTCACACTCCACACTTGGGCGATTTGGGTGCTTACAAAGAGAGGGTTTCAACATAACATTTCAAGGTAACTAATTCCCATTCATTATTAGTTTTAATACATGTATATTAGGTAGATTAAACACTAAAAATTAGGTGAAATCAAATGGTAGAGCTAGACCTAGGGTTCTAATAAAATTAAGGTTTAATCATGAAATTTGTTATGAAATAGACTAGAAATCATATATTATTGATCCTTAGGTTGTAGAGAACAATTTCCTTCAGAAAATCTCGGAATCCGGGCACGTGGGCCTGGGGTCGGAATTTAGAAAACTTGTGGGAAAGGTTGGGAAGTTACTTAAATAGTTAGAATTCGACCTTGTAAGCTTTTATTGACTAGTTCTTACTTTATTTAACTAGTTTGTGCTCGTTCGGCTACGAATTGAGGGTTTGGGCTTGTCTTGATATTAGAAGTGCGCTTCGGAGAAAGGTGAGTCTCCTTTCTAACATTGTAAGAGAGAATTGTCCCCATATGATTAATAAATGAGAATTTGCTGCTAAATGCGGGGGCTACATACGTACTAGGTGACGAGAGTCCATGCGTAGCTACTATGATGTTAATTGTTTGGGTAGTTTAGGACCCACATCATGCCTAATTTGAAGGTATCTTTTACTTAAATTGCCAACATGATCATTTATGATATGCTAGAGACTTGAGAGAAACAAAAAGTGAACATATGAGCTTGTTGAACCTTTGTAAGAATTTCCTTGTATAAAAATGAGCCTTGTATGCATCCCTGATACTTTGCTGATATTTATGGATCGGGTCGATTGCCTCAGTGAAAATAGATGCATCTATGGTACGGGTCGTTCGACCCTCGGCAGTGCACAGTTTATTTTCCGTTGGAGCGGGCCGTCGTCCTCGTCGTGATTGCGCATGATATATATGCTTAAGCTTAGACACGACATGATTATTTGCTAAGTATGTAAAAAAGGGAAGAATGATAATTAAATATGGTCAAGAACATGATTATGACTTTTCATTTTAACTTGTTGTTATTGGAGACTCTTCATGCTTTGCATAGCACATTATTATTATATTATCTTGACCCTAGTAGGTATCAAGTCGACCTCTCGTCTCTACTTCTTCGAGATTAGATGGGATACTTACTGGGTACATATTGTTTATGTACCCATACTACACTTTTGTACTTAAATGTACAGGACCTGAGACAGGTGGATCCAGTAATCATTCTGGTGCATGCCCGTGAGCGGACTTGGGACTTCTCCGGTGAGCTGCTTTTCCCGCCATGTCGATCCGCAGCCGAAGAAGTCCTTCCTTTGTATTTTTTTATTTTCTGTCTATTCAGATTCAGACAGTAGGATATTACGATATTCTTTTGGATGTGTATTCTACTAGTTGCCCGTAGCTTGTGACACCAGGTCCTGGCACACACTTGGTAGACAATTATTTTGGGGTTGTGTACTTATGTTATTCATAGTATTTCATCCTTCTGGTTTAAATTTCAAGTCAAGTGTTTATTCCACTTATTTTTAATTAGAAGTAACATAAGAATTTTAGTAATGTTTCCGCATTGGCTTGCCTGACAAGGGTGTAGGGCGCCCTCATGACCCATTGTGGAATTGGGTCGTGACAACATGGTATCAGAGCACTAGTTTCACGTAGGTCTCACGAGTTATGGGCAAACCTAATAGAGTCTTGTTGATCGGTACAGAGACGTCTGTATTTATCTTTGAGAGGCTATAGGGTATTAGGAAAGACTACACTTGACTCATTTCCTATCGTGCAGTGCTTAGTGTACTAAATTTCCCTCTTCTATTCTCTCACATATGGTAAGGACTCTTACTGCTGACATTCTGGACCTGGGAAGAGCTGCTCCCCCTGTTGTTAGAGGCCGGGGGAGGGCACCGGCCCACAGTAAGGGACGAGGGCATCCCAGAGTCGTTCCAGTCGCACTATCGGTAGGTCCTGGGGATCCCATCATTGAGGAGCAGGGAGAGGCACCTGCAGCTGAGCCTACCCCGGTGGATTTCATGACAGGGCCAAGATTTCAGGAGGTCATGGGCCGCATGGTTCGGTTTATGGACACTATGACTCAGGCTGGTTTATTTCTAGCAGACCCAGCTGCTTCAGATGCAAGAGGGGAGCCCAGGCCCCTACTGCTCAGGCTCCAGGTCATGCAGCTGCGGTATACCAAACTCCGGGTGCACTACCCGTAGATGGGGCTCAGCCAGTTCCTGCATTGGCACCCCAGCCCAGGCCAGTTATGAACGGCGATCCGCAGAAGTTATTGGATATATGGACCATGCTGCACCCTCCAGTCTTCGGGGGTGAGCGTCATGAGGCTGCCCAGGACTTCATTGACAGGTGCAGGGATAGACGGCACAATATGAGGATATTGGAGTCGCATGGAGTTGACTTCACTACTTTTCAACTTAAGGGCAGGGCCCGTAGATGATGGTAGTCTTATGCCCTTAGCAGGCCAGTAGGTTCTCGTCCCTTCACCTGGGGTCAGTTCACATAGTTATTCCTTGATCGGTACATTCCATCCTCTGATGGAGAAGAGCTGTTTCATCAGTTTGAGCATCTAGACTAGGGTCAGATGTCAGTGACCGATTATGAGGCAAGGTTCTCTGAGCTATCTCGCCATGCACTTATGATACTCCCCACAGAGGCAGAGAGAGTACGGAGATTCGTTGCAGGGTTACACCCCACTATCCGGTCGGGTATGGTCCGAGAGGTAGAGATGGGCACAGGGTATCAGCTAGAACTTGAGATTGCTCGCAGGATTGTGGGTTAACGTCTGAGGGGTAGAGAGAAGATGTAGCAGGATAAGAGGGCCAGATTCTCCGGGGATATCAGAGGTACCCCAGCTAGAGGTAGAGGTCAGTTTGGGATGGGACAGCCCAGCAGGCCCCTAGTTTCAGCACCACCACCTGCTCGGAGTGCTCCAGTGCACTCTTATTTCAGCGCCATGCTAGAATGTTCTTATCACCCACCAGTTATTCAGGGTTCATCCAGTGGGTATCCAGGCCCTCCGGACTCTTCCAGTTCTTATTTTAGTGCTATGCCAGAGAGTTCATACCACCCACCAGCTATTCAGGCTTCTTCTAGTGGGTCTTCTGGTTTTTGGAGTCAGCCATCCGGACAGCAGGTCATTGCACGACATTGTTTTGAGTGCGGAGACCCGGGTCACATAAGGAGACACTGCCCCAGGCTTAGGGGCAAGGCAGTGTAGCAGGGGTAGCATCCTATGACTCTAGCACCAACGGCCCAGCCACCTAGAGGTGGAGGACAGACGGGTAAAGGCCATCCCAGGGGTGGAGACCAGACGGGGAGAGGTCGGCCAACTACTACTCAGCCAGATGGTGGCCAGACAGCCGGTGCTTCAGCTAGATTCTATGCCCTTCCAGCCATGCCAGATGCATTGGCCTCAGATGCCGTTATCACAGGTATTATTTTTGTCGGTGGAAGGGATGATTCGGTATTATTTGACCCGGGGTCTACTTATTCATATGTATCATCTCTGTTTACTCGTTTCCTGGTTATTTCTCCTGAGCCTTTGGGTGTTCCTGTTCATGTGTCCACTCTTGTGGGTGATTCTGTGGTTGTGGATCGGATCTACAGGTTTTTTCTGGTTACTTTCTGTGGTTTCGAGACTAGAGTAGATCTTCTGTTGCTTGATATGATTGATTTTGAGGTCATCTTGGGCATGGATTGGTTGTCTCCATATCACGCCGTCCTTGATTGCTATGCCAAGACAGTTTCCTAGTGATACCAGGATCGCCGAGATTGGAGTGGAAGGGTTCCACGGTTGATATGCCTAGCAGGGTTATTTCCTTCCTGAAGGCTCAACACTTGGTCGAGAAGGGGTGTTTGGCCTATCTATCTCATGTTTGAGACGTCACTGCGGAGTCTCCGACGATCGATTCAATGCCAGTAGTCTAGGAGTTCGCCGATGTTTGGTATGCCTCCGGATCGCGACATTGATTTCTGTATTGATTTGGCTCCAGGCACTCAGCCTATATCTATTCCACCATACTGTATGGCTCCTAAGGAGTTGAAGGAGCTGAAGGAGCAGTTAGAGGAGTTGTTATCAAAGGGGTTTGTTAGGCCCAGTGTATCACTGTGGGGCGTACCGGTGCTATTTATGAAGAAGAAGGATGGGACCATACGGATATGCATTGATTACCGCCAGTTAAATAAGGTCACCATCAAGAACAAGTACATGTTGCCTCATATTGATGATTTGTTTGACCAGGTGCAGGGAGCTAGGGTGTTCTCGAAGATCGACCTGAGGTCAGGGTATCATCAGCTGAAGATTCGGGGCTCGCATGTTCCGAAGACTGCATTCAGGACTAGATATGGCCACTATGAGTTTCTGGTGATGTCCTTCGGTTTGACTAATGCCCCGGCGGTATTCATGGATCTGATGAATCGGGTATTCAGGCTTTACATTGATTCCTTTGTTATCGTCTTTATTGACGATATCTTGATATATTCACGTAGCCTGGGGGAGCACGAGCAGCATTTGAGAGTAGTGCTTCAGACCTTGCGAGAGAAGAAGTTGTATGCTAAGTTTCCCAAGTGTGAGTTTTGGCTTGAGTTAGTGGCATTCTTGGGGCATATTGTGTCTAGAGAGGGTATTAAGGTAGATCCCAAGAATATTGAGGTAGTTCAGAGTTGGCCACGTCCCACTTTAGTGACCGAGATCTGGCGTTTCCTGGGTTTAGCGGGTTATTATCGGTGATTTGTGTAGGGCTTCTCATCTATTTCGTCACCTTTGACTAGACTGACTCAGAAGGGTGCCCCATCCATTTGGTTCAATGATTGCGAGGAGAGCTTTCAGAGGCTCAAGGTAGCTTTGACTACGGCGTCAGTTCTTGTGTTGCCTTCCGGTACAGGGATGTATACGGTTTATTATGACGTTTCACGCGTTGGTTTGGGATGTGTATCGATGCAGGAGGGGCGAGTTATTGCATATGCTTCACGTCAGCTGAAGATTTATGAGACGAATTACCCTGTGCACGATCTGGAGTTGGCAGCGATTGTTCATGCTCTTAAGATATGGAGGAACTATTTATATGGGGTTCCTTGTGAGGTTTATACCGATCACCACAGCTTACAGCATCTGTTCAAGCAAAGGGACCTTAATTTAAGGCAGCGCAGGTGGCTTGAGTTACTAAAGGATTATGACATTACCATTCTTTATCATCCGGGCAAGGCGAATGTAGTCGCGGATGCCTTGAGCAGAAAGGTAGAGAGTATAGGTAGCCTAGCATTCATTCCAGCGGAGGAGAGGCCACTAGCCTTGGACATTCATTCCTTGGCTAACAGACTTGTGAGGTTGGACATTTCGGAGCCCAGCCGAGTTCTAGCTTGTGTGTTTGCTCAGTCTTCATTATTGGGGCAGATTAAGGCCCGACAGTACGATGATCCATATTTGGATTTCCTCAGAGAGACAGTGCTTTAGGGAGGTGCCAAGGATGTTTCTATTGGCAAGGATGGTATGTTGCGGCTTAAGGGCCGTCTGTGTCCCTAATATTTATGGGCTCAGGGAGAGGATTCTAGAGGAGGCCCACAGTTCGAGGTACTCTATTCATCCGGGTGACACGAAGATGTATCGTGACTTAAGGCAGCATTACTGGTGGCGCAAGATGAAGAGAGATATCATGGAGTGTGTAGCTAAATGTTTGAATTGCTAGCAGGTCAAGTGTGAGCATCAGAGGCCAGGTGGCCTTCTTCAGCAGATGCCCATTCCGGAGTGGAAGTGGGAGCGCATCACCATGGATTTCGTAGTTGTGTTTCCGTAGACCTTGCGGAAGGTTGATTCAGTATGGTTCATTGTGGATAGGTTGACCAAGTCGGCCCATTTCATTCCTGTGGTGACTACCTACACAGCAGAGAGATGCTCAGATTTATATTTCGGAGATAGTCCGACTGCACGGTATGTCAGTCTCCATCATATCAGACAAAGGCCCTCAGTTCACTTTCCATTTCTGGAGAGCCGTTCAAAGTGAGTTGGGGACCCGCATAGAGATTAGCACGACATTCCATCCTCAGACCGACGGGCAGTCGGAGTGGACAGTTCAAATTTTAAAGGATATGCTCAGAGCATGTGTGATTGACTTTGGAGGGCAGTGGGAACAGTTCTTGCCGTTAGCAGAATTTGCATACAATAACAGCTATCAGTCCAACATAGAGATGGCCCCGTATGAGGCTTTATATGGTCGACGTTGTCGTTCTCCTATCGGGTGGTTTGAGCCTGGTGAGGCTATGTTGCTTGGTACAGATTTGGTACAGGATTCCTTGGATAAGGTAAAGCCAATTCAGGAGAGGCTCCACACAGCTCAGTCCAGACTGAAGAGTTACGCGGATTAGAAGGCGCGTGATGTATCATTAATGATTGGCAAGAAGGTTCTCTTGAAAGTCTCGCCGATGAAGGGCATTATGAGGTTCGGGAAGAAGGGCAAGCTAAGCCCAAGTTTTATTGGTCCCTTTGAGGTGTTGAGGCAAGTTGGAGAGGTTGCCTATGAGCTTGCTTTGCCTCCCAGTCTATCGGGAGTTCATCCAGTTTTTCATGTATCAATGCTTCAGAAGTATCATGCCGACCTATCACATGAGTTGGACTTCAGTACCATTTAGTTAGATGAGAGTTTGGGCTACAAGGAGGAGCCAGTCGCCATTATTGATAGACAGGATCGCAAGTTAAGATCCAAGAGAATTTCTGTAGTGAGGGTCCAGTGGAGGGGCCAACCGGTCGAGGAGGCGACCTAGGAGTCCGAGGAGGACATGCGGAGCAGATATCCCCACTTATTCAGCAGTCCAGGTACTTTTCGATGTTCGTTCGAGGACGAACGTTTATTTAAGAGGTAGAGAATGTAATGACCCGACCGGTCATTTTTCCTTTTAGAACCTTGTTCCCCTAAATAAGCCTCATGTACTTGCTTTAACTAATTTGCGACTTGCGGGGGCGATTGATTCGGGAATTGAAAGGGTTTTGAGTAAAAATATACCTATTTACTTCTTTAAGATTTCTTAAAAAAGACCAAGTTTGACTTCGGTCAACATTTTGGGATAACGGACCCAGATTAGTGATTTGACAATTTCTAAAGCTCCATGGGAAAATATGGGACCTGTGCGTATGTCCGGAATCAAATTCCAAGGTCCCTAGCCCGAGTAATGAATTTTCATATAAAATTGTTTAATTGAAGTTTTAAGGAATTAAAGAAACTAAGTAATCATTGATTCCCTAGGTATCAGGATCGGATTTTTGGTTCCGAAGCTTGGTACAGGTCTGTAATGTTGTTTAAGACTTGCCCGTAAAATTTGGTGTCAATCCGAGTATTTTAAGGGTGTTTTGACCCGTTAGAGGAGAATTAAGAACTTGAAGATTAAATAGTTTGCTTCATTTGGTTTTAGGGGAGTGATTCCAAGATTTAGAGTTGTTTTTGGAGTTTCAAGGGTTCGAGTGGGTCCGTCTCGTGATTTCAGACTTGTCGGTATGTTCGGGCGGGGCTTGGGAGCCCCGAGCATCAAACGAGCGAGGTTCGAGCAGAGTTAGAAAGTTGAGGGATAGCTGAAGCATTGCTGCTTCTATCATAACCGCATCTGCGGTTCTTGGACCACAGAAGCGGGACCATAGAAGCGGGACCGCAGATGCGGTCAGGCCTTCGCAGAAGCAGCTAAGGGCAAGCCTAGGGAAAACCACAGAAGCGGTTCTGCTTAAGCGGATATTTGACCGTAGAAATGGTCCAGCCAAATTGGTCCAGAACCGCAGAAGTGGCCCAAAACTGCAGAAGCGGTTGCCGCAGAAGCGAAAATCGCTGGGGGCAGAGAGTTCATTTAATTCGAACTCAAAGCCATTTTTATCATTTCACGCTCCACACATGGGCGATTTGGGTGCTTCCAAAGAGAGGCTTTCAACATAACATTTCAAGGTAAGTGATTCCCATTCATTATTAGTTTAAATAAATGTATATTAGGTAGATTAAACACTAAAAATTAGGTGAAATCAAAGGGTTAGAGCTAGACCTAGGGTTGTAATAAAACTAAGGTTTAATCATGAAATTTGTTATGACATGGACAAGAAATTATATATTATTGATCCTTAGGTTGTAGAGAACAATTTCCTTCAGAAAAATCTCAGAATCCAGGCACGTGGGCCCGGGGTCGGAATTTAGAAAACTTGTAGGAAATGTTGGAAAGTTAATTAAATAGTTAGAATTCGACCTTGTAATCCTGTATTGACTAGTTCTTACTGTATTTGACTAGTTTGTGCTCGTTCGGCTACGAATTGAGGTTTTGGGCTTGTCTTGATATCGGAAGTGCGCTTCGGAGCGAGGTAAATCTCCTTTCTTACCTTGTAAGAGGGAATTATCCCCATATGATTAATAAATGAGAATTTGCTGCTAAATGCTGGGGCTACGTACATACTAGGTGACGAGAGTCCGCGCGTAGCTACTATGATATTAATTATTTGGGTAGTCTAGGACCCACATCATGCCTAATTTGAAGGTATCTTTTACTTAAATTGCCAACATGATCATTTATGATATGCTAGAGACTTGAGAGAAACAAAAAGTGAACATATGAACTTGTTGAACCTTTGTAAGAATTTCCTTGTATAAAAATAAGCCTTGTATGAATCCCTGATATTTTCCTGATATTTATGGATCGGGCCGATCGCCTCGGTGAAAATAGATTCATGTATGGTACGGGTCGTTCGACCCTCGGCAGTGCACAATTTATTTTTCGTTGGAGCGGGCCGTCGACCTCAGCGTGATTGCACATGATATATATGCTTAAGCTTAGACACGACATGATTACTTGCTAAGTATGTAATAAAGGGAAGAATGATAATTAAATATGGTCAAGAACATGATTATGACTTTTCATTTTAACTTGTTGTTATTGGAGACTCTTCATGCTTTCCATAGCACATTATTATTATATTATCTTGACCCTAGTAGGTATCAAGTCGATCTCTCGTCTCTACTTTTTCGAGATTAGATGGGATACTTACTGGGTACATATTGTTTATGTACTCATACTACACTTTTGTACTTAAATGTACAGGACTTGAGACAGGTGGATCCGGTTATCATTCTGGTGCGCGCCCGTGAGCGGACTTGGGACTTCTACGGTGAGCTGTTTTTCCCTCCATGTCGATCCGCAGTCGAAGAAGTCCTTCCTTTGTATTTTGTTATTTTTTGTCTATTCAGATTCAGACAGTAGGATATTACGATATTCTTTTGGATGTGTATTCTACTAGTTGCCCGTAGCTTGTGACACCAGGTCCTGGCACACACTTGGTAGACAATTATTTTGGGGTTGTGTACTTATACTATTCTCAGTATTTTGTCCTTCTAGTTTAAATTTCAAGTCAAGTGTTTATTCCGCTTATTTTTAATTAGAAGTAATATAAGAATTTTAGTAATATTTCCGCATTAGCTTGCCTGACAAGGGTGTCGGGCGCCCTCATGGCCCATTGTGAAATTGGTCGTGACATAAATAAGAGAAGTATAGTAATAAGTGTCGATTCTCAAGGAAAAAGTCGAAATTATTTTGATAAATTTCATAATTGTTTTGAACATTGAAGATCTTATTACGAGAACAGAAATGCAAAAATAAAATCATCTAGTAAAAAATAATGTATGGTACTTGTTTAGCCTTGCTACCCCGAGGCTCACTGGGCTCTGGTGGTCCTGATGATCCAATTGTTGAGATGCGCCCCTCTAGATCTTGTGGAGTAGGATGATGTTGCCAGAGTGCACGAACTAACCTTTGGGGAGGGGAAATAAACAAAAAGTAAAAAAACAAAAATGTAACCAAGTTAGTGAGGATCATAAAAAAATGCTGCAATATTTAAACACATAGTGTGAAAATATAAAGAATGTCCTAATTTGGGAGCCTCATTGTGCCCGAGGTAGGCCTAGAGACAAGTTGATTTGGAGAACTTAGGATGCTAAATGCCTCATTTTCTTAATAAAAATAGACGAATCCTAAATTGACACTAAATATACAGGAAATAAAAATCACTAATGCCCACTGGTCTTATTACATTTTATAAAGCAAAAAGATAAACTCCTATCTATTTGGTCCCAGAAGGACTTTCCCCAGGTTGAATGCTCTCATTGATCAAATCCTCCAGCTCGCGTAAGTTCACCAGTAAAAATGCCTTTTCCAGGTGTTCCCCTTCGTTTCCCTCAGAGTTCTAGCAGTCGGTGACTCTCTTCCTCACTTTTCCTACCAATTCCAGCAGACTGTATTCCAGATATTCCAACTTTTCGGTAGCTTTGGCGGCTCTCTCTTTCCACTCATTGATTTGGTCATTTGATGGAGGACTCCTCCACCAGTCTAGCAAGTGCGGGGGTGTGCTAATCATACCGAAACTGGGGACCTCGTGCCTCATTTTCTGCAAAACAAAAGGGCTAGACCCTACCCCCACCAAACTCGACTATTTAATACCAACAATTAGCATGAAGCATTTAGTTCTCCAAACAAATGCACAGAACGTGATGATGTCCGTTTCAGTTTAGGGAAACCCAGTGGACTTTGGACAAGGCTATCTTAAATGATCATTATGTGGACAACATAACTGATCCGGCTAGGTTTGACCATGATACATGCACAATTTAAATGGAGTAAAGTTTCTATGGGGTTTTAGACTAGTAACCTTGAATGGACAATTCAAGGGGGAAAAGCACGAAACCGTAGACTACATTATTGATCGACTGGTTTTACCGCAAATATGCCTTTTTCGGATTTAGGGGTAATAATATATGAAGAGCGCAACCACTCATTATAAGCGTTGCTATGGGATTTCTTTGGCACAAGTGGAATATGATGTTGAGCATGATTATGCAACAATTAAAAGCATGTTGCCACGTATTTGCACGTTAAGAAAGCAGTAAATACAACAGTTTCATAATTTAAAGCAGTAATAAAGGGAAGAAACAAAAGACAATTCAGTTGCGTAATTGAAAAGGGAATTGAATGCTTAAAGGAATTAAACAAGTAATTGCACATAAAGGAGCATAAATTCACAATAATAGTCTGAAATGGTAAAAGCCTAAATTTCCCAAGCAGAGTCGCCACGCTATCGCACCCCCTTTTTATCGTGAAATCTGGTTTATGACATTTTAGAGGGACAACTCGTTCCTTTTGGGAACTGGGTTTTGCATTTGAAGAGTCGCCACCTAATGATTAAGGTGCATTAGGACACTAATAGAGATTTAACTCTAAGTTTGTTTGAATAACCAGAGATTGGGTAAGGGCTTGAAATTATTCTAAGGGGAAGGTGTTAGGCAACCCTCATAATCCATTAGTGTGGTTCCCGGCCAGACAGTTATTATGAATTTGGGTACAATTAACATATAAACAGATAAGGCTCAAATAGGAGGGATTTCGATACATAATGATTTGAAAGTAGACAAAGTTAGGAAGAATAATTAAGAATTGATTTTAAATAAGGAAATACAATGCTAAAGGAGAATGAAGAATAAAGGGAGGGGGTCCTAAGTTTACTAAAAATATAGATCACCCCACACAATGTTCGGTAATAACTCCTCAATGAGGGGCTACACGTGATATTATCGCGTGGTCATCATAACCATATCTACCCTTTCCACCCTGTTAAAGTATTAAAGTGTGGATTGGTCTCGATTACTTATTGCATGCTATTACTCGTCCAAATCCAATCAGTACATGAGGCACTTAGGACTACTAATCCTAAAGGGAGGGACATTAGGCTTATTTGAGGTTCCAAAGGTAAAAATTCTAAAGCGACATATAAAACACATACTGCATGTTTGGGGAAACATATAAACAAACAAAGGCTCGAGTATAACTCCTCAAAACAAACACATAAAATAACATGTCTTGCATATACTGTTTAGGTCTGATTAAAAATATTAAAGACGAGGGAGAGGAGGTTGTTTGAGGCAGACTAGTTTGATACATGGCTCAGATAGGAAGTCAGAATCAGACTTGATTAATGATTGTGACAATTATTAATTAACAATGGGCGAAATCAATTTTTTATCGGTCGTTATCACCTAAGGCTTGCCTAAGTATTTGAGCGAGATCCTATGAACATAATATCTATTACTGATTCAGAAGTATAGCAAAGCAACACTGTTTTAAGACAAATGATTCGGAATTCTTATAGGCATGACTTCTATGTGTTACTGATTTTAACATGCTACTAGGTTATATCCTTAAAACACGATGCCTAACATGCAGAAAACTGAAAAGAAGCCCTATAGGCAGGTTATCTAGGTGTGATATTAAACATGTAGAGTAAATAAATCTATATGAGGATGATTTCTAGATGCAGTTTGAATTATGCAGAATTAGAATAATCTTGTAAGCATGGTTTTTGTAAAGGTGATTGAATATGCATAATCAAAATAGTCCTATAGGCATGGTTTTTAAATGTGATTGAATATGTAGAATCAAAATAGTCCTATAGGCATGATTCTAAATGTGATTGAATATGCAGAATCAGAATAGTCCTATAGGCATGGTTCTATATGTGATTGAATATACTGAATCAGAATAGTCCTATAAGCATGATTCTATACGTGATTGAATATGTAGAATCAGAATACTCCTATAGGCATGCATAAATACCCAACCTTTTTTCACTAGCCAGTCCCAGAGTTTATTACAAGATTATTACACACCCAATAAAGAATTACATCAGAAGATGAAACAAAGAAAATTACACTTAGAGGAAGCCAGATTCTTATCTTCCTTTCTGAGTTATGGACCAAACCACTTCAAATGCCATTTGTTTCAAAGTCTTTCTCTAACTTGAGTGTGTTAGAGTTCCCTAAGGTACTCAAAAGAACCCAGGGCAGTGCTTATGCCCAAGTTTTATAACCAAAATAGGGACAAGTGCAGTGTGAAAATACCAGCCCTCATGTGTCCAAGTTCAAAGGGAGCTCATGGATCCCAAGGCAAGGCTCACATGAGGGGGGCATAACTTAAGTCTAGGAAGATAGTGCAAGTGCAGAAATAGAGCTTTAAGAACTAAGGAAGTAAAGAGGAGGGAATGAGGTGTTGGGAAACAGCCAGTAACACTTCAAATAAGTTGATAATTTTACAGCAGAGGGGGCAGGGGATTGGGAATCCATTGCAAGGGCATAAGTACTTAGGCAGAGGTCAATTTAGGGCATGCACAACAATAGGAGTGTTGTCATGCATGTAAAACAACCAGAGCACACAACATGTAAAGGTGGCATAGAGGTTATGATTCTAGGAGGACCAAGTTTGAATCATGCTCAGCAATATTTGATGGTGTCATTCCCCAAAAAACCCATAATTATTAAGCACATTGGGGTAGGGATTTAGGATTCATAATACATTGATTCAGAACAGGAGAAAAGAAATTACATCATGCTAAATAAAGTATTGAAGCAATAGGCAGATAAGAATGCAAGAACATTAAGTAACCATATTGTTGTTGATGCTGAAATCTTAACTAGAACATACTAGTTCAAAGAAGAAAATGTAGTAAAGAAAGGTAGCAGGACTTTTGAAATATAGCTTTGGTTTTCAACTAGCTAAATATGCCACAGTAGAAGTAGTAGAGCAAGAGAGAGTGTTCTTTTAGTGTAAGTGAGAGTTCAGAACTAAGAATGTTTGTGTCTGTGCTAATGAAAGCGCAAGGTATTTAAAGCTTGAAAATAGGTAGGAAATAAGGCAAAAATCATAGTTTAGCATTAATTATGGAACTACGTACTAATTAAAATCACATTATTATAAGGACTTCCTTTAATTAAGGAGTTAAATTAAACGGTAACAATGCAAATACTAAATAAGGAAAGAAATCACATAAGGCTGAATATAACCAATAAGGAAATATTTTCAGCATAGTACAAGTACTCAATATGTAATAGAGACTAGGTTCATCAAATCCTAATCAAGGAAATGTCGGCAAGAATCCATCACCAATGTAACCAAGGTAAGGGAATCAATTATATTGAGTGGAAAAGGTAGGGATCGAAGGTTCAAAGAAAAGTGTTTAAATTAAACCAAGAAACAGGGAAATCAGCAAGGTGAAACAAGGAAATAATCAATTACTTAACACGAGTGCAATCAAAATTCACAAGGAATGGTTTGAAATCAGTCCAGAATTGGAGGTCATTCAAAAAGGGTAATTCATCATATAAATAGAGTACATAAACATGCGAGGCCAAACTATGGCAAATAGAAGAAGCATGCAATAGCAATCACTTAGTCAGTAGACTGTGAACATGGAAACATGGTAGTCACCTAGGTCAACTTCGTTAACTTTAGTAATGGGGTATCAGAAGCATGCAAAGGGTCAAATAAAGGCCCCTTCCAAAAAGTACATTCGAGTTTCAATGATTGCAAAAGACAAATCACATTAAGAAACAGATGAAGCAGCTTCAGAAGCCTGAATATGCCCTAAAGAGATTAAGGTTTTTGAAACCAATCGAATTCAAATATAATGAACAAATAAATCACACAACAAATATTCTCAGGACTCGAATGAACCCAAAATTAGGGTTTTTCAACACCAATCGAGTTTGGAGATGAAACGCAAGAAAATCAAATAAATAATAATAAAAATAGATTCAAAAACCTCATAAGAAATTAAGGCCCTTAGCATGCAAACTCTAGTAGAAGATTGACATAAGGAAACACAGCAAAACATGTCAAATAACTTAACAAAAAACCTAATCAGAAGAAATAAGGGTTTTTAACGGTAGAATTTTAAAAGAAACTTTGAGAAAATGTTTAGAAGTTCAGAGCATGCACAGGTCTGAAACAGACCTAAAAGAAATCGGAAGAACCTTAAAGGCTAGGGATTCAGAAGAACCCCAAATGGTGAGAAATGCTTTAAAAACCATCAATCTAAGCAGGAGAGTCCAGAGTCAGACTCGAATAGCCATGGCTGGCCGGAGCAAGGTCAAAGATGACCGGAGACATCCATAAAACTAAGATCGACCAAGGTCTGGACACATAGTTTCCCGGATTTAGCCTTGAAACCCTGATAATCGGACACATAGAAGCCCAGGGAGGTGGATATAGGCCTCCAATGACCTTGGAAGCCATGGATTTTAGAGGTTTTAGGGTGGTAGTTGAGGGTAGCGGCTAGGGTTTAAGAGAGGATTGAGATAGACAGGGGATTCAGAGGAGGCTGAAATAAGGGAATTGGTAGGGTTTAGGGGTTGTTAGATTAAAAAAAGGCAAGGAATTATAAGGACTGTTGATCTTTTAGATCAACGGACAAGATTTAGTGGGTCTTTGGGTCGGGTAGGCAGATTTAGGATTTGGGTCGGGTGTTTTAATTTGAAATTGGGCTGGGATTGGGGGTCTGATTTGGTTATAATTGAAATACAAATGGGGCTATCATTTAAATAGTTATTTTTTCCTGTTTGATTTATAAAAAATAGTAATATAATTTTTGGAAATAAATTCAAGGTACTAAAATGATAAATAGTACATAAATATCAGATTAAAAATACTGAGCTTTATTTTTATATACATAAACGTAATTAAATCTAAAAGAGGCTAGTATTTCAATTATATGCAATTTAGCTTTAAAAATACTAAATAAATTTGTAAAAATATAAAATTTATCTTAGCTATATTTTAGCATAAATGTGAGAATCCAATAAATGAAACACCAAAATGACAATTTTAGGGATAATTATTAGGTTTCTCTGAATAAAGTAGGGCAATAAATTGATTAAAAAATCTTTAAAAGTTAAGAAAACTTAGTAAAATATTTGGACATACTTATATATGCATGCACATGCTATTTTGAAATTATTTTGCATATCAAAATATACATGAAAAAATTGGGTATCAACACGTATGAGATCTAAATCTATTATGCAATTTGCTAAGTAAATGGAAATGAAACACTAAGTCCCTTTTGTGATTCAACATAGAACAATGAAAGAAATTATAAATTAATTTTTGGATATTAACACATGATTAATGAGGTTCTAGAAACAGACGACATTGAATCAAGGCATCAGCGATTTTTCAAAATCATTATACTAGCTACTTAAATCACATCTCATGAACAAACAGCATATGCTAAACTACAGCATCTCAAAATAAGATGTACTGGTCCAGACATGTTTAAACAAAATGGCCTAGTTTTCGAACTTTGAACAAGAACATTGGGGTTGCCGTAAAGAAAAGAAATTAAACAACCATGAATTAAACTAAGTATCAATATATTTTTTATATAGTACCAGTAATAAATGGCTTAATTATATTTTACAAATAATTACAGGCATTGAACTAAATTAAGAAATGTAGTTTGCGTAGGCCGGAATCAAATTAATTTTGAATCTGCCTGCGATCAACTAGCAACAAATTTTGCCATGTTCTTGAAGCTGCCTATCATTTACAAAAGGCTAACCAACCAGTGGCTAGATTTGTAAATCTGAGCCTTGTGCCAAGCACTCACAAACTCCTGTATTACCAAATGCCAACATTAGCAAACAAAGTGATTTCAAAAGGGGAGGGCTTTATACAAAAAAAATACTGTCAAACTTATGAAACCTCAAACATTTAGGGAATTTTCAGAACTTCATGTATACCTCGACGGTCAAAATCTTAAAAAAAGAACTGATATTTACGCATTGTTTCCTATTTCATTAAGGTTTGAGACATTCAACACATCTGATGCTTTAAATCAAACTTAAAATCACAATCAAACATGGAAGCAACGAGCATTCAGTACACATGAAGTGAGCAAATAGATGAAACCTCAAGGTCATGTGACATTCAAATACCAACTTCATTATTAGAAAAACTATCAGTACATACCTTACTATCAGCAAAGAAATAGAAGAAGGAGATGAATCTCTGAATAAAACTGGAAAAAAAAATAACAGCAAGAATACAGCAGCAGAGAGTAGTAAACAATAGCTTGAAAACCACAAACCCAGAAATCCAGTAAATCCCAGTGATAGGAAAACAAACAGGAAAATCAAGATGAACCTTAAGTCTCCATTTCTTGTACTAAAATGGAATCCCCTATCTTTTGGGAAGAAATCAGTGCATAAGCAGAAAGAAAAATCAAGAGTCAATTCTTTTCCTTTTTGTGAGTGAATCTGTAGAGGTATTAATGTGTGTGAGTGAGTGGGAGTGAGGTTCCTTTTATAGGGTATAGGGGTGTGAGGAAATTTTTTCTGAAAATTTTGTCAACTCCATTTTAGGGATAATGTACCCTTTTTTGTACCAGAAAATGGACAGCGGTTGAGACAGCTGTCTATGCAGATTTTTTCCTATTTTTTAAGTCTTTAACTTTTGAATTTTCTCCGTTTTTAACCTAATTTGACCTAATTTCATTTGTTTCAATACTCTTTAGTCCCTACTATTATCTTCTAGAACCTTCTAGGCAATTTCAGACTTAGACTCCCGGATTTTATTTTTCAATTATCCCTTTTAAAGTTTTTAATATTATCCTTTCAACCCCTTTAATTCCAATTGGCAATTAAGCTATCAAAGATCATAATGAAACAGAAACAAGTGACTAATTCATCCAAACTGAACTAATTAAGGTTGAATCAATTAATCCGAAACATGCAATTAAAATAACAACAAAAAGAATCATGCAATTAAATGACAAGTACATTATGTAAAACAGAACAAAGCAAGACCAACCCCTTAATTTAACAAGTAAACTATTTAGTTGTCCAAACTAAACTAAAATCGATTAAACTAACTATTATATTTTATAGTAACTTAATGAGTAATTAAGCCTCTTAATCATTAGGCAAAACAAGCTAAAGAGGAATTTGAGAAGGAACAGAAAGGTTGTTCACAGAAAAAAGAAAGAAGAAGAAAAGAAAAGAAGAAAAGCATAATAGTTACCTACTGGTCTTCCGGGGAGAAACGATGAAATTCCGACCGAGTTCCGGTAGAACGAACAAGCTCTGATGGTCGTGGGATGAATTGAGACTAACATCACTCGATTTATCTCAGCAAGAGCAATAAATTGATGTAGGTTTTGAGTTCAAACGGGTCGAGGTCAAGGAGTAATTAGAAAAGGAGGGTTTTAAGTTTTTTCAAAATTTCAGATCTGAAATTGGAGAAAATAGGTAAGGATTTTGGAGAAATTGGGGTTAGATATGAGATGAGGAGATCATGGTGGTTATCTGTTGTGAATTTGGGTGGGATTGGAGGTGGTCCGCCGTTGTGATGTGATTTTCGGGCGGCGGAGGATGGCGGAGAAGGTGAAGGGTTTGGGGGCGGCTAGGGTTAGGCGTCTGGTGAGGAAGAGGAGAGAAATGAGTGGTCTTTCGAGTTTTGGAGGGGGGGTTCAAACAGTTAAAAGGAAAAGGGGTGAGGAGTTACGAGCCGTTGGATCAAAAGTATCCAACGGCTAGGAATAAAACGGAGTCGTCTTGGTAACGTGGGGACCGGGCTACTTGGATTTTAATTTGGCTGGGATGGGTAAGTGAGTAAGAAAAACGTAATTGGGCTGGCTAAAGTTAATTTGGGTGGCCCAAAATAGAGGCCCAAGTCAATTTTTATCCTTTTCCTCTTTCTTTGATTTTAAAAATCCTAACTTTATTAATTAGAAGCCTAAAATAGCTCCTAAATTGAATCAAATTTGTGAAATAACCTCACTTAACTATTTCTAATATTTGAACAATTAATCAATTTGAAACTAATGAAATGAAATTACTAAATTAAAGCTAAGGCTAAAATGTAACATGACCACTAATTTTTTTGTGATTTTTGTTTAATAAATGCAATTACCTTATGCAATTAAATTCTAAATACAATTAAAGCCTAAAAATGTTATGTAATGATGATTTGATATTTTTGGTATTTTTATATAATTTTAAAAATATTAGATGTGCAAAAAATTACAAACAATTAATTAAGAAAATCCTACAAAATCCTATAAAACTAAAAATAATTTAGAAAACCTATTTTTTCAATTTTGAAAGAGTATTTCTAGTCAGGCAAAAATCAAGTGCTCACAGCCCGTACCGAGTGCGGAAAGCTGTCTTAGGAACATCGGATCCCCTTAATCCTCAACTAATGGTAGCCAGATCTCAAATCAATCTTCGAAAATACCTTGGCACCTTGAAGCTGATCAAGTAAATCGTCAATCCTCATCAATGGATACTTTTTCTTGATGGTGACTTTGTTCAACTGTCGATAATCTATGCACATCCTCATCGATCCATCCTTCTTCTTAACAAACAACACCGGCGCACCTCAAGGCGAGATACTAGGTATAATGAAGCCCTTATCAAGCAAGTCTTGCAACTGTTCTTTCAATTCTTTCAACTCTGGCGGGGCCATACGATATGGCAGAAAAGAAATGGGTTGAGTGCCCGGAGCTAAATCAATGAAAAAGTAAATATCCCTGTCAGGTGGCATCCCCGGCAAGTCTGCAGGAAAAATATCTGGAAACTCCCGAACAACTGGTACAGAATCCATCAAAGGAACCTCAATACTAGAATCACGAACATAAGCCAAACACCCCTTCTCGACCATACGTCGAGCCTTCATATACGAGATAACCCTTTTGGAAGAATGACCAAGAGTCCCTCTCCACTCCAATCGAGGCAACCCTGGTAATGCTAAGGTCACGGTCTTGGCATGACAGTCCAATATAGCATGATAAGGCGACAACAAATCCATCCCCGGGATGGCATCAAAGTCTACCATATTGAGAAGTAGGAGATCTACATTAGTCTCAAGACCCCCAATAACAACTACACATGAACGATAGACACGATCTAGCACAATAGATTCACCCACCGACGTGGACACATATACAGGAGCACTCAAAAAATCATGAGGCACAACCAAATAGGAAGAAAAATAAGAAGACACATAGGAGTATGTAGACCTCGGATCAAACAGAACTGAAGCATCTCTACTACAAACCCAGAACCGTACCTGCAATAACTACATCGGAGGACTGAGCCTCAGGCCTAGCTGGAAAAGCATAACATCGGGCTGGGACCGATCACCATGAACTGCATCCCTAGGACAGCCTCCTGCAGGCTGGCCTCCACCTCTAGCGGACTAACCTCCACCTCTAGCACCCCGACCCCTACCTCTAGCTGGCTGAATGGGCGGTGGTGTTGATACCCAATTTTTTTCTCATATATAAAAAATGTTTATACACACACACACACAAAAAAAAAACAAAAATAGCACATATGCAGATATTAGCATGCATAAACATTTTATATAATCTTTCCATAATTTTTAAAAGCTCCAAATCGATTTATAACTTCTCTTTTTATTTATAAAATAACCAATAATTATCCTTCAAATTATTTTTGTGGTGATTTAGTCATCTAAATTTTTTATTTATGCCAAAATAGTATTTAAATATTTTTAGTCCATTCTTTGTAATTACATTACATTTTTAAGCTAAATCACACATCTTTGCAATAATAGCCCTACTAATGCATAATTACATTATTGATGCAAAAAATGGTCTGTTATATTTTTAAAATGTTAAACAATTATTTCAAATTATTTTAGTATACGAAAATATTTATTGGAAATTATTATTATTTTTATAAATTATATAGTTATTAAAAATGGCTATTTAAAATCTGACCTATTTTTTATTTTACTTCTAGCCCTAATTCAACAATACCAGCCCAATTCCAATTAAAATTTACCCAGCCCAAACCCTGAAGAGCCGATCCGGCCCAAAACCCTTTAATCTCGGCCATTGATCACAAAATCAACAGCCACAAACACCCCTTACCTAAAATAAAGCAATTTACCCCCCCCCCTCCCAAACCCTTTCATTCTACACTATCCGCCGCCCTGAAACCCTTCTCCTCTCTCAAATGCTCTCAAACCTAACCCTGATCGAACCTCACTGACACTCATGTATGACTATCTACGATGATTTCTCACCACCCCCCAGGCCTCTAGTGGCCTCCCTCACGTTGGTACTGCTATCTCCAGGGTCCTCGAGGGACCAGGGTCAGTTGGCTTGCATCTATGGTCCCTTTCTCGCCTGTTTATGGCCATTCCAGTGTAATTTCGAGTAAGGTCGTCCTATATTGACTATGATCTATGGGTTTCTAAGCATGTCTCTTCACCTCTGTGTTGTTCTCTTCGAAACCCTAAACTCTCTCTTCTAAACCTCTTAGATTTGTACAGATCTGAGACGATTTGGACTTGTTTCATATAAATTTTACAACAACCTTGAGATTCTTTACAAGAATCGTATGATTTTTAAGTGATTTTCATCTTTTTCTAAACTATGGTTTCCGGAAATTTCTTTTACAAAATGTTTGATGATTTTTGTGAGTTTGATCTTCTACTTCTCATGTGTTTTGACTGATTTTATACGTTTTCTATAACCTTAACTCTCTTGTACTGAAAGCCCTAATTTTTTTACTTTCTTCGTTTGGTTTCTAAGTACTGGTATATCGACTATATTCTTGCTTTGGTTCTTCTGATTTCTCTTTAGCCATTTGAATGTCTCGTGGTTTTCTTACCCTAATATGCTTCTACTAAGATTCTTAATTCAACTTTTCACTAATTCTATATGTTTGTGTTCATCCTGACTATTCATTTCTTACCTTATCTGCTAAACTTGCTGACTCTTTCGTGATTTTCCCTCCAACTAAACCCTATTAGAGTTCTAACCTAATTTTTTCAGACTAAGTTCTTTGTTTCTGTGAAGTTTTACTTAGTTTATTTTCTATTTATGGGAATTGATATATATTCTTTCTAGAAATCAGTGTTACTTTGAAATTCTGGCTGATTGATTACTCCATTAAAGATTGGTATGCATAGACTTTATTTGTTTCCTTGTTTATAACTTTAATTGGTCGTATCTGCCTTAATTTCTTGCCCTTATAACTTTGGGATTCTTACTGATTCTTTATTTGGTATGGTTTGGTCTTTATGCCTTAATTAAACCCTTGTTGTTACCATTTGGCTAACTGTCCATAATTAAAGGAGTCTATTCTGGACTCCTTATATGATTGGGTCCTGATTGCCCTTAATTGCTGATTTCAGATTCTTTTACCTTATTGACTCTACCCTCAAACTGCTATATAAGCACTCCCCTATTCTCATTTCAAAAAAAACATTAGCTCACAAAAGCACACTTACACTCTAAAGCTTTCTTTTCTCCTTTGCTACTTGTGGTATTCACTGGCCTAGCCGGTTGAAAGTCAAGTCTAGATATTGGAACTTCATTTGCTTTATATTCTGCACCCTTTTCTTCAACTAGTATGTCTCTAGTTAAGTTTTGAAATCCAAACCCTATATGTTTCATTCCTACACTAGTTCATAAGTCATGAATTCAACTTGTATTCCTGCTTACTTCTTTGCTCAGCATGTCTAAACTTTGTCCTGTTCAATGTATGCTTTATATTCTGCACTCTTTCCTGCTTACTTCTTTGTCGAGCATGTCTAAACTATATGTTTAATTCTGTTCAAGACATGTCAGGCTTTTCTGTATTACAATTGTGATCTATGTCTTAACTATTTATTGTCCATGACTATCCTGCTAAGTCTCTAAGACCCTAAGAGTTTTATGCAGTTTGTTGACTATATATTTCCTCTATACCCTATCCATGTAGATGTGACTCTTATGTGACCCCAATCCCTTTATCCCTATGTGAATCGGTTTGTTGAGTGTTTATGAAACTAGATGTTTTATGACCAATTGATTGTCTGCTGTCTTCAAAAAGAGTTTTGTTACTCTTCTCAAATTGTCTTTTATCACAAAACTATTTCCTGTTTCAGAAATCCTTTTTACTCCTTAAGTCATCTCTATACTATTTTCAAAACCTTTTCAAAATTATGTCAAGTACTCTCACTTTACTCTTAGAATACTAGGTCATGCCTCTCTGATATGTGTACTTCCTTGAGATCCTTGAGATCTCTCTGAACTCTGGCATGTCAGAGCTGGCCTTTCCACACTGCACCTAAATCAGGTGTTATTTGAGAAAATGTCTAAGTGTGAGCATTGCCCAGGATCTTTAAGATCATTAGGGAACTCTAACACACCTAGACACGGAATCGGCTATGGAACTTTGGCGTTTGAGGCTATTGGAGGCTTGGAAGTTATTTGGGACTACTGCAGGCTCCCTATAGATTAATTTTCTATTTATGTAAATTTTTCATAATTCATTGGTTTGTAATAATTATGGTAAACAAACATTGGGGTGATTAGTGAAAAAAGGTGGGTAGTTGTATATTGTGGGTAAATTAAGTAGATAACATGCCTATAGGGTCTATTTTTTTTAAACCCCTCCCTAATTAGGAGGATCTATAGTGTGTCCACACTTCCCCTCCAGTGTGACTCGAACCCAGGACCTAACGGTCGTAGGTGGAGGTGCTTACCAACTGAGCAAGCCTTACTTGTCTATAGGGTCTATTTTCATTCAAATATGATTTGTTAGATGACATGTCTATAGGATCTGCTTTAGTTTAAAATAAATTCTGCATGCTTTACTTTCATACAATTAGAAGCCATGCCTATAGGATCTAAATCAGCTTTGTAATTAGATATCATGCCTAGAGAGTGTAAGGTAATTGAAGTTTAGTTTTCATCACAGCATGTATTCAAATTCGTCTCCTTAGAAATCATGCCTATAAGTTCAAAAGTCAGCTTTTAATAATTAGATACCATGCCTATAGGAGTTAAAATCAGCCCTAATAGAAATCATGCCTATAGAACTTAAAACTAGTTTAGTTAGAAAAATAGCTTAATTCATGTTTGTTTATTCAGAATCGGTTTAATTTATTAATCTATCCGCTTCTATAATAAGTTTTCAAACACTGTCTTAAATCAATACCGCTTGAAATCATGTCTATAGGATCTCAAGTTGTCCATTTTAAAATTGTTTGCTGTTGTACTTCATTCCTAATCAATATAGATATCATGCTCATAGGACATCACTATTATGCCTAGGCAAGACTGTAGGGCGATTAAAACTCTGTAGGCAAGTTGAATAGGTCTTTGACACTTCAGTCCTAATTCAATGTTGTTTACTTTCTACTCACCTAGATATCATGTTCTAAGGATTTTTTTCAATTAAATATTTGAAGTTGTTGTTTGAGACGTGCACTCATTTGCTGCGTTTGTGGAGGTTAATACGAGCCTTTAACTGTTCCCTTTTAAATGCAGTCCTAATTGTTTTGATTGACGCCTAGACTTTTCTCTTTTAAATACTTTAGGATGGTCTACAACTGCCTAAAACTAGAGGTCCTAAATACCTCTAGGGCTATAAGGAAGGGACGGGTAGTGCATGCATAGGATACTTTTCAAGGTTGCTAGAACGCTTTAGTATATGACCAAGGGGATGGAATTGGGTAGTAAGGATATGATGACTACGCTCTAATGTCACGTGTATCCCCTCATTGAGGAGTGATTACCGTACATTGTGTGGGGTGATCCTGTAGGCTAACTACCCCCTCTTTTCCAATTCCCGTTGTTTAAATTTTACTTTCCTCTATATATGTGATCAGACAAGATGGGTTGCTCTTATGGTAAGCAACCCCCACTTCCAACCGAGAGGTTGTGAGTTCGAGTCTCCCCAAGAGCAAGGTAGGAGTTTCTTGGAGAGAAGGGTGCCGGGGGTCTATTTGGAAACAGCCTCTCTACCCTAGGGTAGGGGTAAGGTCTGCATACACACTACCCTCCCCAGACCCCACTAAGTGGGATTATACTGGGTTGTTGTTGTTGTTCTTGTTGTTGTTGTTGTTGTCTATATATGTGCAACTTGTTCAAGTCTTTTCCCTTTTGTTTCATTACTTGAGTCACATACAATGTCAAAATATGCCTTTATTTGCAAGTATGTGTTAAAACTATTTATTTGTTAAATGGACTAATTCACATAAGTACAAGATCGGCCGGGATCCACCGTTGTGGACCGAGAGGGGCGCCTAACACCTTCCCCTCAAGATTATTTCGAGCCCTTGCCCTAAATCTCTGATAATGCAAACTAGTCTAAAAGTTAATCGCTCTAGGTGCCCTAACGCACCATAATCCGTTAGGTGACGACTCTTCAAATATCCAAATCCTGATAGGAAATGAGTTATTACCCCCATAAACGTCGGAACCCGAACTTTCTCCACGAAGGAAAAAAGGGGGCACGACAGCATGGCGACTTTGGTAGGGATACTTAGGCTCTTAAAATAACAAACTTATCTTTTTTGAATTAGTCCAAGCATGACTTATCCCATACCCTTTCCCTTATTTGTATTTAATTTTTTATTTTCAATAATTTATGATTCCTTTTCCAGAAACTGACTTGCCTCTTTGTTTTCTTTTCCGTAACTGTCTTTCAATTATTTAAATACTGTATTTATTTTTTCCTACGTGCAAATACCTGATACCATGCTATTTATTATTGCATAAATCATACTCCACATCATATTCCACTCGTGCGTATTAAATCATATAGCAACGCTTGATGAGTGGTTGCGCTCTTCCTATTTATTACCCTTAAATTCGAAAAGGCTTATTTGCGGTAAAACTAGTCGATCAGCAGTGCAGTCAACGGTTCCGTGCCTTTCCCCCTCAAGTTGTCTGCTTGAGGATACCAATCTAAACCCCTATAGTAACCTTACTTTGATCGAAATTGTGCATGCATTATGGTCAAACCTAGTTGGAACAATATGTTATCCACATAATGATCCTTTAAGATGAGCCTTATCCAAAAGTCCACCGGGGTTTCCATAATCCCAACGGACACAACCACGTTCTGTGCATTAATTTAGAGAACTAGATACCATTATATTAATCATGAATGTATAAATAGTTGATTCTGGTAGGGGAGAAGGGCCTAACCTTTTCATTTTGCAAAAAATGAGGCATGAGTGTCATGACCCTAGTTCACCAATCGTGAACCTGTCATGACGGCACCCAGTCTTCGCGACTAGGTAAGCCTAACACATTGCGAAATTTTAACCACCTTTATGAAAGCAATAAGACTAATACTGAATAACATAAGAAAAATGTAATAAGTGCCGCCTGGCACATACACTTCAACTCAAAACACTGAAACGACCTCCAAGACCCGGAAACTCACG
>MU672565.1:1406-79089 GCA_026770625.1 Nicotiana glauca | reverse complement strand
TTCCTCCCTGATTTTGGCTAACAAGAATTCTGAATTGGGAAGGTCTACCTCAGCTCAACTTCAACCACCTCTCATCCTCAGCTCAACTTCAACCACCTCTCATAATCCAAACATCAACATAAGAGAACTGATGCTAATTTCAACTCAGGGCTAAGTATTTGAAGGCACAGTGATGTGGCTCACTCACACTCATCTCCAGTTATTACACATAGCTGGAGAATGAGTCTTTCTTCTAACTTGTGCAGTTTGCAGGTTTCTTGCACATCTCTAGTTATTATACATAGCTGGGCTACTTCAACAGGGACAATATCAATGCAGGAAGACCATGGAATTGATCAACAAACAACAGAACAAAAGGCATTTCTCTGGCAATATGCATGCAGGTAGTTCACCAACAACTTCACCAACAGACAAAACAGCAGGAGCATTTCCAGTGTCAACAGGAGCTGGGCACATCATTAAGCTCCAATCAGACTATTATCAAAGTAGAATGCAGTAGCTCAGTGCACTTCATTTGGAGCTTCTTATGCCTATCTTCCACTTGCCAAAGCAAAGTGGAAGATGGTTGTAACACCTAAAACAAAGCTCGCTCACATGCAACTTGTCTTCAGGAGGGTACTACTGTTTGATCCTTCAGCAGTACACATCCAGGAAGCACAAGGCAGAATCAAATAGGACATCAAAGATGCCTGCCAATTGTTTACATTCCCGCAGTATGTTTTTTGAGTTTTTGGACAGTTCGGGTGCTTTCTTTCAGTGGTATTAGCTTCCTTGAAGCTCATTCTGATGGACGTATCTAAATTGGTCAAAAGATCTCAATTACTATAGGGACAAAGCAGCATCTTTGTTTTATGTTATCATTACATAATACTTTCATCCTTTACATAGACTTAGAGTTTGTTCTAGGTTTGCTTCAAATGTAATTTGTATATTCGATTGGCTATCATTGTTTGATAAACAATAGGATCAACATCATAGTTTCATCTCATCATAGGGGTGAAATATCATTTGGTTACCATATTTGGTTAACCAAATTGTATTTTCATCTTATGTGTAGAGGTAAGGTTTATGTCCCCCTCCAATGTGTTGTACTTATATTTCGTATTTATGAAAATCAACCCTAGGCTCTATGCCTAGTGGACCTTTATTAAAAAAAAAAAAAAACATTACACCCATTTAGGATCCACAACTTAGTATTTAAAACTAGCTACTAATACTAGAATACAAAAACAAAGCATTAAATGAAGTCATAAAGCTTAAAAAAGTACAAGATTCTCTCCTCAAAAGCTTTCAAAATAATGGTGTATTCAATGCCTTCAATGTAGTCCCTTTTTCAGACTTAATGTTCACAAAAACCCTAGTAAATCTATTTATAGTGGAATAAAAGTTGAGGTCAAGATTGGACAAAAATACCCCCAGAGCTCTTATGCGACTGCATAATTGAGAATTGCGTTGCAGAATTTCCGATCCTCAAGCCCAGATTCCACCGTATTTCCGTTATACGATCCACCTATCAGTTATGCGAAGGCATTTTCCATCGCAGAAGTGCTACGCAGGAACTTCAATTTTGGTTGAATGGTCATTATGCGGTTCGTAGAAGTGTTATGCGACCGCATAATGGGCCGCACAATATTCTCTTCAGTTGGTCAAAACAACTACTTCAATTTGCGGTGATTATGTGGTCCACATAGTACTTCTGCGGTCGCATAGTTGCAACATTCTTACTCCTTTGTGGCTTTTTGACTTCTTTTCCATGTGTTTGGGTCTCAAGTCTTATGCACTACAAAACACCAAAACTTTATAAGAATTAACTACAAATGCATTAAAAGAGAGTAAAGTCTATGTAATTGGTATAAAAAAATGCCGAAATTCTATGGCACATCAATCACCACCTTGCTTGGAATATGAAACAAGGATAAAGAAGACAAAATAGATAAAAACACTCTATTGTAAAACTAGGCAAACCTTAAAAATGAGAATACTTTATTCTATAAGAAAAGAGAACCCTTTGTATAGGCTTATGTATCGTCTTTGATGATTACAATTCCTATTCTAATAAAGAAATAAAATAACTAAAGACAAGAAAAGTAAAATCCCTATTCTACAAAGAAAAGAAACTAGAATCCTACAATAAGGAAAATCCTTATTTTAAAAGGAATAAAATAAATCCTATTTTAAGAAGGAAAGAATCTCGGCTTCTTGAAATCAATATTGAGTTTTTGAACTTCTTGTGCTTCTTGAAATTAAGTACATATGTTTGGACTTGAGCTCTAAAACATTATCTTTCCCATAATTAATAAAATTTAACATAGATTCTTGTTGATACCTAATATTTTCCTAGGTATTTTTATATACTCGAAATATTCTTAAAATAGCATATACATGCATATATATGCATGCCAAAGAGTATTGGTATTTTTTCTCTATTTTTTAAAGATTTTTAAAATCAATTTGTTGCCTATTTTAATAGTACAAATTTCAATAATTATTTCCAGACTATCATTTTTGGTGAATAATTTATTTTATCTCATATTTACACCAAGATATAATTAATGTGATTTTGTTGCACATTGTTATAAAATTTATTTGGTATTTTAAAGGCTAAATTGCTATAATTGCAATTATAGCCTATTTTTCGATTAACAGTATTTTAAAATTACAAAATTGCTCCCCATAATTTTAAATAATATTTATATATTATTAATCAATTTAGTGCTTTTGATTGGTTTTGGAAATTATTTTAACTATTTTTATTAAAATAAAAAGGGAAGAAATGGCTGTTTAAAATTTAGCCCCGTCCATTTAATTTATAACCCCTTTGCAATTTCAATTTTAACCACAATTGAACCTAATTTCAACCGGCCCAATTTTAAAATCGACCCAATCGATAATCCAATTAAAAACCAGACCGGATCCCCCCTTTTAATCTCAGGCGTTGATCTAGAATATCAACGGCTCAGATTGACTATTTCCTTTTTAATTCGAAGACTACCCCCAACCCTAATTTAGTTTCCCCCTTTAGCCACCCTTGAATTCCCAAATTCTCTCAAGGCTCCCCGGAACCCTAGCCTCCCCTACCTTGTTCCACCATGTTTTCACCGGCGTCCATGGCTTCTCACTATAGACAACCTATACCCACCTCCTATGGCTCCTGCAAACCTGTTGTTCGAAGGATCGAGGCCATACCTCGAGGGTCTTCACTCAGACCTTCACCGACTCGAAGATTCCGGCTAGCTCTGGCCTTGCTCTGGTGGTTCTTGGTCTTTTTGAGCCTGTTTATGACATTATCCGACTTAGATCGGGTATTTTCGAAGCCTTTCTCATCTCTAGGGTTCATCTGAATCCCTAAATATCGAGGTTCTCTTCGATTATTTTAGATCTGTTACATGTTTGCACAGTCGCTTAAGTTGCTTAAACATTTTCTCCGATTTTCTTTCAAAAAGCACTTCTTTTCGATTAGGGTTTCTGGAAATTTCTTAAAATGCTTCTGACTCTCCTTCTTCTCTTTTTCTTGGTATGAATCGCTCCCTGCTATGTTCTTATTTTCTCTTTTCTGAGTCACATGCTTTTCGTATGTTCTTATATTTTCCTTGTTATGAAATTTTTTCTATTATGCTCCGTTCTATCTCCTACTGGGTTTTCACCGTTCTCTCACATGCCTATCTTATGTATTTCGCTACTGTATTTTCCTACTGAGTTTTAGTCCTTTGTTTGCCTTTACCGGACTTTGCCTGGATTCTTTCTAGATGTGTTTCATCGACTGTTTCTTTATGTTTACACTACCTGAACTCTTTTAAATTTCAAGCTTTTCTTGAAACTTGCTTCCTATACTGGTTTATATGTTCTGCTTGTTATTGTGCTTGTATGCTTCTCATGAGATGCTGAAAGAGGTCTCTGAGCCTATCTCAATAGTTTGTCTTTTCATCTCTATATCAAATTCGAGTTTAAAAACCCTAGCTTGGGGGGGGGGGTTTCTTTAGCTAATTTGGTTTTATGTTTGGACACGGGTTCTACTTTGAAACCATGAACTCTTAGACTCACTTCGAGTTTATGAGTTGAATTTGAACCTTTTTCTGCGTTTGTGATTTTGAAACCTTCTTGCTTGACATGTCTATGTGTTTTATATATGAGGGCTTCTATTTCAAAGGTCTTGCCTACTGTTAATTGATTCTGAATTCCTTTAATGTTGCTTATTTGATTGTTACTGATTTTTCCCTAAATTAAAACTTTCCTTTACCTCTTTTCTGACTCGAACAAGGCTTTCAATCGGATTTTTATTGGCTATTTTACTGATTCCATTTCCTTGTTTTACAAATGAAGTACCACTAGACTTTTACCTTAAATGTCTTCCATGTATTTACCCTTATTTGTCTACTTTGTACGAGATATTTACTTGATTTTCTTCCCTAAATAACTTCTGCCCATTACCGTTTGAATTTGGACTCCTTAATTAAAGGAAGTCTATATGCTGATTGATTTTAATTGGTACATAGTTTAAGACATGGAAACATACAAAGTTGTTGTCATGGATTAAGACTGGGTCCTTTGGACCCTAGCCTCTTTCAAATTCCCATACCCCTATTCCCTTATGTGCATAGAGTTAAGGCATTGCTTGGCAACATCTAAATTGTTGTCTTGGGCTGAACCTGACATTCAAAAGGTCCTAACTCTCTAATTTTTAAGTTGACAAGCTGGTCAGGGGTGTGCCAGCAGCCAAGTTTCTAGGCATGACCTCAAGTCGGCCCTGGCTCCCCTCCCCTAATTACTCTTCATTGCACTTACACTTACTTCTAGCCCTTACGTACTGCCCCCTCTTGTGAGCCTTGCCTTGGGACTTTGAGTTCCCTTTGAACTTGGACACTTGAGGGCTAGCCCTTCCACACTGCACTATAATCTGTTCTGCAATGATATTTGGGGTGTAAGCACTGCCTGGAACTCTTGAAGTTCCTTGGAACTTTGACACATCCCAAATAAGAGAAAGGCTTTGAAAATCTGATCCTGGAAGTTGGTTTATCTCACATTATTAGACTTTCAGTCTGGATTAGGCTAATTAGATGTAGATGTAATCACTGATGTATTTCTATTCACTTGGTCTGTAATAAGCTTTGTAATGAACCTTGTAATAACTATTAGGTATAGTGAAAAGGGATGTGATTGAATGCATGCCAAAGGGGTAGATACCATGCCTATAGGGTGCATACTTTTTCAATTCTGCACTATCACCTAGAAATCATGTTCGTAGATGTATACTCTTTCAATTCTGCACTTTCACCTAGAACTCATGTTCGTAGGTATATCTCTTTCAATTCTGCTCTTTCACCTAGAAATCATGTTCGTAGGTATATCTCTTCCAATTCTGCACTTTCACCTAGAAATCATGTTCGTAGGTTATCTCTTTCAATTGTGCACTTTCACCTAGAAATCATGTTCATAGGTATATCTCTTCCAATTCTGCACTTTCACCTAGAAATCATGATCGTAGGTGTATACTCTTTCAATTCTGCACTTTCACCTAGAAATCATGTTCATAGGTTATCACTTTCAAATTTTTGCCTTTTACATAGAAGCCATGTCTATAGGATTAATACTTTCAAAATTCTGCATTTTACATAGAAGCCATGTCTATAGTATATTTACGCTTTCAAATTCTTCATTCTTCACATAGATACCATGCTCATAGGTCTTCTGCACTTCGTAATATAGACCATGTCAATAAATCACTGCTAAAATTCTGTACATCATATAGATGACATGCCTATAGGATTTCCTGCATTTTGCGTGTGCATCTGTCACTAGGCAGTTACACTTATAGGATCTAAACTTAACCAATCACATCTATGAACTGCTTAGAGGATTTCTGCATAACAAAATTCGTAATGCCTAGAAAGCATGCCTATAGGAGTAACCAATTAAAATCTGAAATTGCCCACTCGCCTTTTAAAATCGGTAGTAATTCGTTTAAGTGCTCGCAGAACTCACGATACTGTAACTTTTAAATAATTTTTGCAATCAGTTTGTTATTCCCCATCTTTGAATTAATAGATATCGTGCCTATAGATCCTGTTTAATGCAGATCGATAGTTAGATAGTCAATCGTCAATTTTCTGCAACTATATCTAAGCAGGACTAATTCGGACTCCCTATCTAAAAAATATGTGGTAGATCACTTATTCCTACGCTAATTTTAATCAAGGGCCTAAACAATATGTGTAAGACGTGCTAAACAATTTGTTTCTTTAAGTGAGGAGGCCTACTTGAGACTTTAATTGTTTTATCTCCCCATTAACTGTATTATATGTTTTGATTGTCACCTTAGAATTTTATCCTTTTAAACCTCTGAAAAGCCAAGCTTCCTCCCTTTAGGATTAGTAGTCCTAAAAGCCTCCAGGACTGAGAGGCGGGACGGGTAATAGCATGATGTAGGTAATGACACCATTTCACGCTTAATAGCTTAACGGGGTGGGAAGGGTAGACATGGAGATGATGATCGCACGATAACACTATACATACGATCGGTTAACGGTGTTGTGTGGATGATCCATGTGTTTTATAAACCTAGGACCCCTTTCCTTATGTTATTTTGTTTAATATCAATAAATTCTATCTTTTAAATTACCCAAAACTCCCCCTTTAATTTTACTGCATTTTTCCTTTTCCTTCTAAGTTTTTCTTCTTTGTTTATTCAATGTCTTGACTAATTTCTGCACTTAGACCCTCCCTCAAACAAATTGTAGATTCCAACATGCCTGTTACATACCTATTTGAACCCTTATGTGTTAAATTATTTTTATACTTGTTTACATTAAAGTCACAATATAGCATGGCCAGTAACCACAGTAGTGGATCTTGAGGGGTGCCTAACACCTTCCCCTCGAGATAATTTCTAGCCCTTACCCGAACTCTGGTTTTCAAATTCAAAACCCTTAAGTGTCCTAATGCACTTAATCATTGGGTGGCGACTCTTCAATTCCGAAAACCCAATTCCTAAACGGGAATAGAGTTGTCCTCCCAAATGTCGTAAACCCGATTTTGAGAGAAAAAGGGGCGTCGACAGCATGGCGACTCTGCTGGGGATTCTTTAGGCTTTTACCAGTTCATGTTATATGTGTCTTTACTGTTTTCTTTATTGCTTTGTTTAATACCTTTATTCGAAACTGACTTGTCTTTTGTTTCTTTTTCTTTAACGCTTTCATTTACTGCTTTCCTTCAATACCGTTGTAATTTTTGAGCAATTATTGTAATAATTATGAACGTGAAAATATGTGACAATTTGTTTCATTCTTGTAATTGCATCTTCAACATCATATTCCACTCGTGGCAAGCAACGCTTGATGAGTTGCTGCGCTCTTCCGATATTATTACCCGCTAAATTTGGCAAAGGCATACTTGTGGTAAAACTAGTCGATCAGCGGTGCAGTCGACGGTTCCGTGCCTTTCCCTCTTGAGTTGTCCGCTCAACGGTACTAGTCTAGCACCCCATAGAAACCTTATTCTATTTAAATGTACATGCATCACTATCAAACCTAGTCAAGTCAGTTATATTTTACACATAATGACTCTTTAAGATAGCCTTATCCAAAGTCCACTGGGTTTCCCTGGGACTCAAACGGACAACACCATATTCTGTGCATTTATTGGGAGAACTAAATGTTGTTTATGCCAATTATTGATTTAAATAGCCGAGTCCGGCGGGGGTGAGGGATTAACACTTTGTTTTGCAGAAAATGAGGCATGAAATCCCTAGATTCGGCATGGTAACCATCATTCACCCAAGGTTGCTAAATTGGTGGGAGGACCTTCATTCCAGTGACCGGACTCTCGTTCGCAAGTATTTGGGAAATTTACCCTCTCTTTTGGGAATCCAGCTAGACAACAAAATCATAGAGGTTGCAACCTTGTTATGGGAAAATGATTGATTAATATTTTGATTTGGGGACCTTGAAATAACCCTATTGCTCGAAGAAATACGTGGGTTAGCCGGTATTCCTTGGGAGACTCCTGGTTTGCTCATGCCAGAAAATCGCAAGGGTAAGGGTTTTTTCAAAATGATGGGGTTGAAGAAAAACTCAGATTTGACCAGTTTGAGGGATTCCTATATTCCTTTCGACTACCTGTACGAGAGGTACGGTCATAGCAAGTTCTACCGCACCTATCCAGATGAATTCGCCCTCACATCATTGGGGCATATCCACATGAGAATTTTCGTCTTTATGTTCTGCTTCTTGGGAATGATAGTATTTCCTATGAAGAAGGCTAGGATCTATACCATACTAGCCGTGGTCACCAAGACAGTAATGGAAGGGATTGAAGGGCAACCTTTTAGCATAGTGCCCATGATTGTTTCTAAGATCTACCGAGCTTTGGAAAATTGTCAACAAGGGGCCAGTCATTTTGAGGGTTGCAACTTATTACTCCAACTATGGCTTATAGAACATCTCCAAAAAAGGTCGATACCGTCAAGATCTTCCGCGAAGGCCGTGGAATGATCACATAGCCTTTCACCATCCCAATTGAATGAGTTATATGCTTGACATGTTTGCTCAGTCGGGGGATGCTCGAGGATGGGTAGAGTTGTTTGAAAACTTGAAAGAAGACAAGGTGCAATGGATGTTCGAATGGTTCCCCACTAGATAGTTCATTATCCGCTCTCGGGACGCTCCATTCCTCATACTCATTGGTCTTAGGGGAACTTATCCCTATGTCCCTCTCCGAGTCATGAGGCAGGCAGGGAGGAAGCAAGTCGTACCAAAGGTCGAGAAGATGAGTCATTTCAGGGATGATTTCCAAGACGACAACAGCCCATACAAATGTCAAGCTCAACACATGTGGAACAGCAAGATCATCCTGGAAAAGGATTCCATAAAGCCTGACAGGTATCATGCTGGCTACACCTCATACTATCCAGGTTGTCTAGAAGAAGATCTTGCTGGGTTAGGACAACCCGGGTCTGTTTGAAGTCACAGGGTCATCGATGAAATGGCTAAGATACAAGTTAAATACAATCAGTTACGCAAAAGGATCAGGGAGTTCGAGAGTGAACACCAGGAAATTCAAGAAGCAAATCAAAAGTTGATCGAGGAATGGAAGGATATGGCTGTCAGATCCAACAAACGTCTAGGGTATTTGGAGCGAAAGTTGGTAGAGCCGGAAGGGAAATTCATCCGGAGGATCGAGAATTGCCAAAACGCTGAGGGAAATGAAGGAGGACATTTGGATAGGGCTTATCTACTGCTAGGATTGCATGAGCTGGTGACGCTGTTCGATGCAACCAAAGATGCCGAGTCTGGGGAAGGTCCTTCTGGGACCAAATAGTTAGCAATCTCTTTTCTTTTTCACTTTGAAATGTAATAAGGCCAATGAACATTAGTGACATTTTTACTTTATGCAATTTTAATGTCGTTTTGAGATTCGTCTTATTTTTATCAAAAAAATGAGGCATTTAGCATTATAAGTTCTTCGAATGAACTTGTCGCTAGGCCTACCTCCGGCACAACGAGGCACCCAATTTAGGACACGATTTATACTCTTGTACTACGTGTTTAAATATTGCAATATTTTTCTCAAAATCCGTACTAACTTGTTTCCTTTTTGTTTTACTTTTATTTTTTATTCCCTTCCCCAAAAGGTTAGTTCGTGCATTCTGGCATCGTCATCCTACTCCACAAGATCTAAGGGCCCTCCACCACCTCTTCCTCCAAATCCTATTAAAAGCAAGAACAAAGCAAGAATGGGACGTGAACAACATCAAAAAAGACAACTCAGCTGAAAGGGTAGAGGTTCCTTAGGGTATTTAGGTGTCCAAAGAAAGTGCCACCCAGCTCGAACAAAAGTTACTGAACTTTCAAGAAGAACTAGACCAAGTTCGGAACTTGGCAAGCTTGTCATTCTCCCTCACTACTCCAGACGTCAACTTTCCCAATGCTCAAATACCTCCACAGAACATCTCTAAGCTGCAATAATAGCCTGCTACTCATCAAAATTGCAACACATATCACAACAACACTCCACTCCTCATCCCCGAACCATCAAATGATTATTCCCACCACACTCCCATCGATGTGAAAACCTTACCATAATACACTCAGCCCATTACAAACATACTAGAGTCTAATGATAAAGACTCTCACATCAAGAACCTGGTTGCATAGCTCAAGACATTGACTAGCCGAGTCCATGGCGTTGAAGGTAACAAAGCCATTGAAGGGCTGAATTATGAGGATCTTTGCATTCAGCCAGATGTTGAACTTTTCGAGGGGCATAAACCTCCCAAGTTTGAAATGTTTGACGGATCGGGGGATCCGAGAGTCCATTTGAGGACATATTATGATAAGCTGGTTGGCGTAGGAAGAGATGAAAAGATTCACATGAAACTCTTCATGAGAAGTTTGAAAGGCGATGCGTTGTCTTGGTACATTAGCCAAGATCCCAAGAAGTGGACGAGATGGGTAGGAATGGCGTCCGATTTCATGGACGGGTTCAGGTTCAATACAGAAAATGCAACAGATATCTTCTATATCCAGAATCTGAAAAAGAAACCCACTAAGACATTCCGCGAGTATGCTACTCGATGGAGATCCGAGGCTGCTAAGGTTAGGCCGGCCTTAGAAGAAAAACAGATGAACCAATTTTTCGTCCGAGCTCAAGATCCGTAGTATTATGAGAGGTTAATGTTGATAGAGGGCTAGAAATTCTTTGATATCATCAAGCTAGGAGAAAGGATTGAGGAAGGCATTAAGAGTGGTATGGTCACTAATTTTGAAGCACTGCAGGCTACCAACAAAGCACTACAATCTGGTGGCACGTCCAAGAAAAAGGACGTGAGTGCCATAATGGTTGCACAGAGAACCAAGTCCCCAGTAAAATACCAAGCCTACCCGGTACCCCCTCTCACATACCAGCCTATCCCCAATTACCAAGCACCTCTACCCTCTTGCCAAATTCCATCATCTGCTAACCAATCGTCCACCTCCCCCACATATCAACCTATCTCACCAAGATATTCCCAACCTACGCCCATCTACCAAGCCTATAATGCTCACTACCAATCACCTCCCGCCTGCCAAAACTTCCCCAGGCCACGCCCTAACTTCGACCGTAGACTTCCCAAGCAATACACCGCCGTCGCCGAGCCAATCGATCAACTATATGAAAGACTCAATGCAGCCGGTTACGTCACCCCAATCCCTGCCATAACTCCAGAAAATCCTTCCCAGTAGATCAATCCAAACAAAACCTGTGCATACCATTCTAGCATGAAAGGGCTTACCATTGATGAGTGCCGGTCTTTGAAAGAAAAAATCCAAGATCTAATTGATAAAAAAATCATTGTTTCCAATGAACCAGCTCCTAATGTTCGCAACAATCCCTTGCCTGATCACAAGGGTGGAAGTGTGCACATGATCGAGGTACAAGATGATTAGGACCCCAAAGGGTTAATTGGATTAATTGCCGAAGGTGACGAGTCCAAGAAACCAATAGTCACCCTAAATCCAATTGTAGTCGAGATCATGCCCTCTGGGAATGATGAATTAAACATGTCCGTTCCTCTCGAGCTTGAAACACTGTCATCCAAAAGGACCGCAGAGCCAATTGAGGTGGAGTTTGGGTCTCCAAAAGTACCATTTGAAGTTGTTGTGTTGCCACCCAAAACGAGAGTGCCCATTCCTGTGGCAATGTCAACCATAACGCCATTCCATACGCAGGCCATTCCTTGGGATTACACCACCGAGGCAAGAAGGGAGGGAAAAACTAGGTCCGGAGAAGCAATTACAGCGCAGGGTATGACCAAGACTAGTAGAATTTATATTCCGGAGCACTTAGTTGAATCAAGTAAGTAGGCCTCTGGGCGACCTATTGAAACTGGGCCCGATGATCTCTAGCGGAAGATACAGGAAAAAGAATACTCAGTGGTTGATCAAATAAATAGAACACCATCGCCGATCTCTATTCTAGCTCTACTGCAGAACTCCGAGACACACAAGAACGCGCTGATGAAGATACTGAGCGAGGCATACGTACCCAACAATAGAACTGGAGGAGAGATAGCGAACATGGTCGGGTAGATATTGGAGTGTCATAAAGTCACTTTCCACGAGGAAGAGTTTCCCCCTGAAGGTTTAGGACACAACAAAGCGTTGCACATCACTTTTCAATACGAATACTATTTCATCACCAGGACTTTGATTGACGGAGGTTCCAGCCTCAACATTTGTCCATAGGTGACCCTCAGAACATTGGGGAAGAGTCTACATGAAATCAAGGATGGGGATATCTTCGTCAAAAATTTTGATGGTTCCCAAATGTCCACTATTGGGGAGATCAGTTTATGTCTGCAAATGGGGCCAACTTGGTTCGATGTTGATTTTCAAGTAATAGACATCCCAACATACTACAACTTACTACTGGGACGACCTTGGATCCACTCCGCTGGAGTTATAGCATCAACCCTGCACCAGGCAGTGAAGTTCGAGTGGAATCACCAAGAGGTGATTATTCATGGTAATGGGAGTAACACCATATACAGTCGTCAAACCATCTCGGCGATTGAAGGGAGAAGGAAGATAGGAGGATAAACCTACCACAAAATCGAGCTAGTCAACGCCGTGGACAAAGATAAGTGGTGGGATAACAAGACTGAGAGTATACTGAATTGGAGCGGGTATGAACCTGGCAAAGGGCTCGGCAAAAACCTCCAGGGAATCATCAATCCTACAAACTGAAGAAGCATGGCACCACTTTCGGGTTAGGATATGGATATACTTGGGAAGAATTCCAGAACTGGTCGCCACCATGGCGCGACCCTTACTACCCATTAGAGCACCCGATACCCCACTTGGAACAAACTTTCCAGCCAGCCAACATCATGTATAGGTCAGAGGAAGATGAAACATTGGCTGCAATGAAGAACCTATTTTTGGAAGATGAAAATATGGACTGTCATGTCATTCTCGAGGAGGAAGGGGAGGAAGGCCCTTCCATACAAGGTGTGAGCCAATGAGCGCGCCTCAACAATTGGTCCAACAAAACCACCAAGGCCTAGAAAGCTTCGGGGTAGCAAGGCTGGACAAAGCATTATGCATTATCTTTTACTTTTTTGCTAGTTGATTTCCCTTCAGTATTATCTTTAAATTTTGAAAAGAGCTCCGATGTTCAAAATAATTTTGGAATTTATCAAAGCATTTTAATTTCTTATATAAGTCTTGCCCTTATTATTTTTCTCTGTCATTTATTTTACTTTTACACACCATTACTATTACTTATCTTGATGAACCGATGAATGTGACATGCGAGGAGATAACGCAACAAACGGATATAGACTCAGAAGAGGATGAGATACCAGAAGAGGTTGTTAAAGAGGTCGAAGACTTTGAGAACAGACCTAAGTCTAACCTGGACGAAACCGAGGTCGTCAATCTGGGGCATGCAGAGAATGTCAAGGAAACGCGCATCAGTGTTCACCTGTCACCATCAGAAAAGGAAGAGTACACAGAGTTCTTAAAAGAATATGGGGACATATTTGCCTGGTCATATGATGATATAACCGTCCTCAGTACATCTATTGTAGCTCACAAACTGCCGACATATCTGACATGTCTACCGGTAAAACAGAAGCTAAGAAAGTTCAAGCTAGACATGAGTTTGAAAATCAAAGAAGAAGTTACCAAACAAGTCAAAGCCAAGGTCCTCAGGGTAGTGGAGTACCCGACATGGTTAGCCAACATTGTACCAGTGCCAAAAAAAGACGGGAAGGTCAGAGTCTGTGTGGACTATCGGGATCTCAACTGGGCCAGTCCAAAGGATGACTTCCCCTTGCCGAACATACACATCCTGATTGACATCTGCTCCAAGCACGAGCTGCCGTCATTCATCGATTGTTTTTTCGGATATCATCAGATATGGATAGACAAAGAAGACGCAAAGAAAATGGCTTTCATCATGCCGTGGGAAATGTATTGTTACAAGATGATGCTGTTTGGATTGAAGAATGCTGGGGCCACCTACATGAGGGCCATGACTACTATTTTCCATGACATGATACATAAAGAGATTGATGTGTATGTAGATGATGTCATCATCAAATCCAAGAAAGCCGCTAACCACATGAAATATCTAAGGAAGTTCTTCAACAAACTAAGAAGGTACAACTTGAAACTGAATCCCGCCAAATATGCATTCGGGGTTCCAGCCGGAAAACTGCTTGGGTTCATCGTAAGCCGACGGGGAATAAAACTCGATCCATCGAAGGTCAAAGCCATTAAAGAATTACCACCTCCAAAGAACAAGAAAGAGGTTATGAGTTTCTTGGGGAGACTCAACTACATTAACCGGTTCATAACTCAGTCCATCGCCATTTGTGAACCAATCTTTAAGATGTTGAATAAGGATGCCGCCACTAAATGGACTGATGATTGTCAAAAGGCCTTCGACAGAATGAAGGAATACCTGTCAACGTTACCAGTCCTGGTCCCACCCGAACCAGGCAGACCACTATTGCTCTACCTTGTAGTGCTGGATGGAGCATTTGGCTGTGTTTTAGGATAACATAATGAAACAGGGAGAAAGGAGAAAGCCATCTACTATCTCAGCAAGAAGTTCACCCCGTACGAGGCCCGATATTCCCTGCTAGAACACACTTGTTGTGCTCTAACTTCGGTAGCTCAGAAGTTGAGGAATTATTTCTGTGCCTATACTACTTATCTCATATCAAGGATGGATCCGCTAAAGTACATCTTTCAGAAGTCCATGCCCATGGGCAAGCTAGCTAAATGGAAAATCCTTCTGAGTGAGTTTGACATTGTCTACGTGACCCAGAAAGCGATCAAAGGACAAGCACTAGCCGATCATCTTGCCGAAAATCCCGTGGGCGGAGAATACGAGCCTCTAAAGATGTATTTTCCCGATGAGGAGGTTTCTTTCATAGGAGAAGATATTGCAGAATCTTATGATGGCTGGAGAATGTTTTTCGACGGAGCAGCAAACTTTAAAGGCGTTGGCATAGGAGCAGTTCTAGTATCAGAAACAGGTCAACATTATCCAGTGTCCGCCAAACTCAGGTTCCTGTGCACCAACAAAATGGCAAAGTACGAAGCCTGCATCTTAGGGCTCAAACTAGTCATTGATATGAATGTTTAGGAGTTACTTATGATCGGGGATTTCGACTTGCTAATACAGCAGGTTAGAGAAGAGTGGGCAACCAAGAACTCCAAGATACTCCCATACTTACATCATGTACAGGAGTTGAGGAAGAGGTTTACAAAGACAGAATTCCGGTATGTCCCAAGAGTTCAGAATGAGTTCGCTGATGCATCTGCCACTCTATTATCCATGATTCAGCATCCAGATAAGAACTTCATTGATCCTATCCCGGTAAAAATCCAGGATCAACCCGCCTAGTATGCTAACGTTGAGGAAGAAGCAGATGGAAAACCATGGTTTCATGAGATTAAGAAGTATCTGTCAACAAGAGAATATCCAAAAATTGCAAACACTTCTTAAAAGCGCACACTGTGAAGGTTATCCAATTACTTCTTTCACAACAGAGGAATCCTACATAGGAGGACTCCCGATTTGGGATTACTAAGGTGTGTCGAAGCAAAGGAAGCATCCAGGTTGTTGGAGGAGGTTCATGCAGAGACCTGTGGCCCGCACATGAATGGTTTCATCTTAGCCAAGAAAATACTCCGAGACGGATATTTCTGGATGGCCATGGAGATAGACTTCACCTAGTATGTTCGAAAATGGCATCATTGCCAGATTAATGCATACATAATAAAGGTGCCTCCTAACGATCTCAATGCAACAAGCTCCCCATGGCCATTCACCGCTTGGGGAATGGATGTCATCAGACCTATCGAGCTCGCCACATCAAACGGGCACATGTTCATTCTAGTGGCAATTGATTATTTCACCAAATGGGTTGAAGCAACATCGTATAAGGCAGTGACGAAGAAGGTTGTGACAGACTTTGTCCGCGATGGTATCATTTGCCGGTTCGGCATCCCAGAGTCAATCATCACTGATAACGGTTCCAATCTCAATAGCGACCATATGAAATCAATGTGTGAAACCTTCAAGATCAACCACAAGAATTCTACAGCCTACATACCTCAGATGAATGGAGCTGTAGAAGCAGCCAATAAGAACATCAAAAAGATACTGAGGAAAATGGTAGAAAAACACAAGTAGTGGCATGAGAAGCTATAATTTGCTCTATTGGGATACTGTTCCACGGTCCGCACATCAACTGGGGAAACTCCTTAAATGCTGGTTTACGGTACCGATGCAGTCATCCCAGCCAAAGTAGAGATTCCCTCTCTGAGAATTATGCAGGAAGCAGAACTTGAAGATGCAGAATGGGTAAAGAGTCGCTATGAGCAATTAGCCCTTATAGACGGGAAAAGACTGAATGCAGTTTTCCATGGTCAGCTTTATCAAAACAGAATGACCAGAGCCTTCAACAAGAGAGTCAGGCCAAGACAGTTCGCACCGGAGAAGTTAGTACTGAAGAAGATTTTTCCTCACCAAGATGAAGCCAAAGAGAAATTCTCTCCCAACTGGCAAGGTCCGGACATTGTTCACCGGGTTCTAACTGGAGGAGCCCTCATACTTGCAGAATGGACGGAAAAGTTTGGCCAAAGCCGATCAATTCAGATGTAGTGAAGGGATACTATGTGTAACCATTATGATTCCTTTATGATGTAATTTGAACTACGCCCGACCTGATTCCCATTTAGGAGGAGATATGTAGGCCGCCCTATGGGTTTGGTCACAATTCAATAAAATCTTTATTTCCCCCCGGATATTAGAAACTGAGGCAGAATTTTGAGGAGGACCCTCAAAATTCCAAAGTTGATTTTCGCCATTCATCACACGCAGCCGTCAGAGGCACCAACCCAGTAAACTGGGCAGAATTTTGAGGAGGACCCTCAAAACTTCGGAGCAAAAAAGGTTGCAATATCTTGAACCGCGTCGCAGTCATCGGTTCATCTAAAATCGTTCTTATCTATTATGTATTTATATCGTATATTTTTTATTATATTACCAAATCATTCATGGATACTATCAGAGTTGCTTTGTTCAGCAACGCTGCTAGTAAAATCAAGAGCCGAGTAAGACGAGCGCAATCCACGGGAAGGCAAACTAACCTTTTCCCCCTTGACAAAACTCACGATCTTTCTTTGGATGCAGACGCCCAATACGTAAGGTTATTGGATACGATTACAAACTCATACTTTTTAGGAATACAATTCTTAAGGTCATTACCCATTTTGGAGCGTTATTCGCACGCAACATCCCAACAGCCACATCGATAATTAACTATCAGCTATCACCTCTCAGCTAAGAGATTTCATTACTCTTCACCTTTATTTATTGCATTGCATAAGGCTACCATTATTCTTTCCGAGACTAAGAATTGTCTCCATCCTATATTTTGTTGCATTGCATAAGGCTACCATTCTGCCTTCTGAGACTAAGCATTGTCTCTATCCTGCATTTCCTTGCATTGCATAAGCTACCATTCTGCCTTCCGAGACTAAGCGCTGTCTCCATCCTATATTTCCTTGCATTGCATAAGGCTACCATTCTGCCTTCCGAGGTTAAGCTCTACATTCATCTTGCATTTCCTTGCATTGCATAAGGCTACCATTCGACCTTCCGAGGTTAAGCTCTACCTCCATCCTGCATTTTCTTGCATTGAATAAGGCTACCATTCTGCCTTCCGAGGTTAAGCTCTACCTCCATCTGCATGGCTAAAAGATTGCCAACTTTATTTAAATTTTTCATGGCTGAAATATTGCCACTTTAACTCTCGTGCATGGATGAAATACCGCCATCTTTTACTTACGTCTTGCAATCGGCCAAAAGATCGCCAAACTTTATTTAAATTCTGCATCGGCTGAAATATTGCCAAACTTTATTTGAATTCCGCATCGACTGAAATATCGCCAAGCCTTATTTAAATTTCACATCGGCTGAAATATCGCCATTTTTATATTAAAACTTTACATCTACTGAAAATTCGCCAACTTTATTTATATTTTTCTACATCAGCTGAAACATCACCAACTTTATTTAATTGTCGGTATCGGCTGAAAGATCACCAATTTATATTTAAATCCATATCGCCATCTATACTTATGCTTTGCATCGGTTGAAATATCGGCATTTGTATTTTCTACATCAGGTGAAACATCACCAGCTTCATTTAATTCTCTGTATCGGTTGAAATACCCGTAAATTTTACATTTCATTGGCTGAAATACCGCTAAATCTTACATTTTATCGGCTAAAATACCGCCAAATCTTACATTTCATGGCCTGAAATATCGCCAAACCGTCCAAGGGGATAATTGTTTGGACGCACCATTTTCATAGCCCGAGAACGCCATGCCATGGCCCGAGGACCCTGCTTTATATTCTACACATCATTATTCAAAGGCATCATGGTTTGGAGGCACCATTATCATAGCCTGAGAACATCATTTCATAGCCTGCGAATCCTTTATTATGCACTTCATGGCCCAGGACGTCATGGTCTGTGGACGTCATCCTAACCGTCCAAAGACAACATTCATGGTCCAACGGGAACTTGCATCATGTTTAATTTCTGCACGATATGCTTGTATTACTCAATTGCAGGTACATCAGCTGGCAACAGCCATTACAGTATGGGTGATCTCGCTCCGGTTCTCACAACCCATCAATCCCTAACCATCCTTCCCAACCTAAATATTGCGTCCGTCTTTTTCAAAACCTCCATCGACATATTCCATTGATGTATCCCGAACTACACATGACCCGATTCCTGTAATACCAGGGATATGTAGGCAGCTCAGAGACCATAGCTCGGTCAAAACCTTTTGAGTCACTTCTCTCGGTCAAAATTGGTCATCATATCTTTACCCGACAACTCTTTCATCCTTCCCGAGTAAAGAGGGGCAGCTGTAGATATCGAATATTTCCCTAGGTATTTTTATATACTTAAAATATTCTCAAAATAGCATATACATGCATATATAAGCATGCCAAGAGTTTTGGTATTTTTCCTTTATTTTTTAAAGATTTTTAAAATGAGTTTGTTGCCTATTTTAATAGTACAAATTTCAATAATTATTTCCAGACTATCATTTTTGGTGAATAATTTATTTTTATCTCATATTTACAGCAAGATATAATTAATATGATTTTTTTGCACATTTTTATAAAATTTATTTGGTATTTTAAAGGCTAAATTTCTATAATTGTAACTATAGCTTATTTTCCGATTAACAGTATTTTACAATTACAAAATTGCTGCCAATAATTTTTAATTAACATTTATATATTATTAATCAACTTAGTTCTTTTGATTGGTTTTGGAAATTATTTTAACTATTTTTATTAAAATAAAAAGGGAAGTAATGGTTCTTTAACATTTGGCCCCGCCCATTTCAATTATAACCCCTTTGCAATTTTAATTTTAACCACACTTGAACCCAATTGCAACTAGCCCAATTTTAAAACTGACCAAATCGATAATTAAATTAAAAACTCGACCGGATCCCTCCCTTTTAATCTCAGTCGTTGATCTAGAATATCAATGGCTCAGATTGACTATTTCCTTTTTAATTCGCAAACTACCCCCAACCCTAATTCATTTCCCCCCTTCAGTCGCCCTTGAATTCCCAAATTCTCTCAAGGCTCCCTGGAACCCTAGCCTCCCCCTACCTTGTTCCACCATGTTTTCACCGGCGTCCATGGCTTCTCAGGCCATGGACAGCATATACCCACCTCATATGGCTCCTGCATGCCTGTTGTTCGAAGGATCGAGGCCAGACCTTGAGGGTCTTCACTCAGACCTTCACTGACTCGAAGATTCCGGCCATCTCTGGCCCTGCTCCGGTGGCTCTTGGTCTTTTTGAGCCTGCTTAGATCGGGTATTATTGAAGCCTTTCTCATCTCTAGGGTTAATCCGAAACCCTAAATATCAAGGTTCTCTCCGATTATTTTAGATATGTTACATGTTTGCACTGTCGCTTAAGTTGCTTAAATGTTTTCTCCGATTTTCTTTCAAAAAGCACTTCTTTTCGATTAGGGTTTCAGGAAATTTCTTAAAATGCTTCTGACTCTTCTTCTTCTCCTTTTCATGGCATGAAGCGATCCCTGCTATGTTCTTATTTGCTCTTTTCTAAGTCACATGCTTCTCATGCATTCTTATATTTGCCTTGTTATGAAATATTTTCTCTTATGCTCCTTTCTATCTTCTACTGGTTTTTTACCGTGCTCTCACATGCCTATCTTATGTGTTACGCTACTGTATTTTCCTACTGAGTTATAGTCCTTTGTTTGCCTTTATCGGATTTCGCCTGGATTCTTTCTAGATGTGTTTCATCGACTATTTCTTTAAGTTTACACTACCTGAACTCGTTTAAATTTCAAGCTTTACTTGAAACTTGCTTCCGGTACTGGTTTATATGTTCTGCTTGCTATTGTGCTTGTATGCTTCTCATGAGACTCTGAAAGAGGTCTCTGAGCCTATCTCAATAGTTTGCCTTTTCATCTCTATATCAAATTCGAGTTTAAAAACCCTAGCTTTGGGTTTTTTTTGGTTAATTTGGTTTTATGTTTGGACAAGGGTTCTACTTTTAAAGCTTGAACTCTCAGACTCACTTCGAGTTTATGAATTGAATTTGAACCTTTTTCTGTATTTGTGATTTTGAAACCTTCTTGCTTGACATGTCTATGTGTTTTATATATGAGGGCTTCTCTTTCAAAGGTCTTGCCAACTGTTAGTTGATCCTGAATTCCTTTAATGTTGCTTATTTGATTGTTACTGATTTTTCACTAAATTAAAACTTTCCTTTACCTCTTTTCTGACTCGAACAAGGCTTTCAATCGGATTCTTTACTAGCAATTTTACCTATTCCCTTTCCTAGTTTTACAAATCAAGTACCACTAGACTTTGACCTAAACTGTCTTCCATGTATTTACCCTTATTTGTCTACTTTGCACGAGATATTTACTTGATTTCCTTCCCTAAATAACTTCTGCCCATTACCGTTTGAATTTGGACTCCTTAATTAAAGGAAGTCTATATGCTGATTGATTTTAATTGGTACATAGTTCCTTAATTATTACTATACTATGACTCTTGCCTTTTTTTTTCTACACCTGTTTTCAATTATATATACCCTGCTCTTTCATTAACACACACACGATTTTAATCATCAAAACTCTCCACCAAAACTAACACTCTTGCTTCTTGATTGCATTTTGGCTTCCCAAAATCTAGTGTTTCTCCCTACTTACTCCTTTGAACTGGTATGTCCTACTTTTGATTCTAGCATCAAATACAATGAGTTTACTTACAAACTTTTATGCCCATGCCTACTTTACTGCTTTATAGAGTTCAGTTTTAAGATAAATACTTATGTTTTGCTATTTGTTGCTGCAATGAATCCCTATCCCTATCCCCTTTTATGTGCTTGGGCTGTAGTTTAAGACATGGAAACATACAAAGTTGTTGTCATGGATTAAGACTGGGTCCTTTGGACCCTAGCCTCTTTCAAATTCCCATACCCACATTCCCTTATGTGCATAAAGTTAAGGTATAGCTTGGCAGCATCTAAATTGCTTTCCTGGGATGAACCTGGCCTTCAAAAGTTCCTAACTCTCTAATTTTTAAGCTTACAAGTTGGTCAGGGGTGTGCCAACAACCCAGTTTCTAGGCATGACCATCAGCCGACCCTGGCTCCCCCTCCCCTAATTCCTATTCATTGCACTTACACTTACTCCTAGCTTTTAAGTCCTGCCCCCTTTTGTGAGCCTTGCCTTGGGACCTTGAGTTCCCTTTGAACTTGGACACTTGAGGGCTGGCCCTTCCATACTGCACTATAATCTATTCTGCCATGATATTTGGGATGTAAGCACTGCCTGGAACTCTTGAAGTTCCTTGGAACTTTGACACATCCCAAGTTAGAGAAAGGCTTTGAAAATCCGATCCTGGAAGTTCGTTTATCTCACATTATTAGACTTTGAGTCTGGATTAGGCTAATTAGATGTAGATATAATCACTGATGTATTTCTATTCGCTTGGTCTGTAATAAGCTTTGTAATGAATCTTGTAATAACTACTGGGGTATAGTGAAAATGGATGGGATTGAATGCATGCCAAAGGGGTAGGTACCATGCTTATAGGGTGTATACTCTTTCAATTCCACACTTTCACCTAGAAATCATGTTCGTAGGTTTATACTCTTTCAATTCTGCACTTTTACCTAGAACTCATGTTCGTAGGTATATCTCTTTCAATTCTGCACTTTCACCTAGAAATCATGTTCGTAGGTATATCTCTTCCAATTCTACACTTTCACCTACAAATCATGTTCGTAGGTTATCTCTTTCAATTCTGTACTTTCACCTAGAAATCATGTTCCTAGGTATATCTCTTCCAATTCTGCACTTTCACCTAGAAATCATGTTCGTAGGTTATCTCTTTCAATTCTACACTTTCACCTAGAAATCATGATCGTAGGTGTATACTCTTTCAATTCTGCATTTTCACCTAGAAATCATGTTCATAGGTTATCACTTTCAAAATTCTTCATTTTACATAGAAACCATGTCTATAGGATTAATACTTTCAAAATTCTGCATTTTACATAGAAGCCATGTCTATAGGATATTTACGCTTTCAAATTCTGCATTCTTCACATAGATACCATGCTCATAGGTCTTCTGCACTTCGTAATATATACCATGTCAATAAATCACTTCTAAAATTCTGTACATCATACAGATGACATGCTTATAGGATTTCCTACATTTTGCGTGTGCATCTGTCATTAGGCAATTACACTTATAGGATTTAAGATAAACCAATCACATCTATGACCTACTTAGAGGATTTCTGCATAACAAAATTCGTAACGCCTAGAAAGCATGCATGTAGGAGTAACCAATTAAAATCTGAAATTGCCCACTAGCCTTTTAAAATTAGTAGTAATTCGTTTAAGTGCTCACAGAACTCGCGATACTGTAACTTTTAAATAATTTTTGCAATCAGTTTGTTCTTCCCCATCTTTGAATTAATAGATATCGTGCCTATAGATCCTGTTTAACGTAGATCAATAGTTAGATAGTCAATCGTCAGTTTTCTGCAACTACATCTAAGAATGACTAATTCGGAATCCCTATCTAAAAAATATGTGGTAGATCACTTCTTCCTACGCTAATTTTAATCAAGGACCTAAATAGTATGTGTAAGACGTGCTAAACAATTCGTTTCTTTAAGTGAGGAGGCCTACTTGATCCTTTACTTATTTTATCTCCCCATTAACTGTATTATATGTTTTGATTGTCACCTTAGAATTTTATCCTTTTAAACCTCTGAAAATCCAAGCTTCCTCCCTTTAGGATTAGTAATCCTAAAAGCCTCCATGACTGATAGGTGGGACGGGTAATAGCATGTTGTAGGTAACGACACCATTTCAAGCTTAATACCTTAACGGTGTGGGAAGGGTAGACATGGAGATGATGATCACATGATAACATTATGCATATGATCGGTTACCGGTGTTGTGTGGATGATCCGTGTTTTTTATAAACCTAGGACCCCTTTCCTTATGTTATTTTGTTTAATATCAATAAATTCTGTCTTTTCAATTACCCAAAAACTCCCCCTTTAATTTTACTGCATTTTTCCTTCTCCTTCTAAATTTTTCTTCTTTGTTTATTCAATGTCTTGACTAACTTTTGCACTTAGACCCTCCCTCAAAGAAATTGTAGATTCCAACATGCCTGTTACATAGCTATTTGCACCGTTATGTGTAAAATTATTTGTATACTTGTTTACATTAAAGTCACAATATAGCATGGCGAGGAACCACACTAGTGGATCTTGAGAGGTGCCTAACACATTCCCCTCGAGATAATTTCTAGCCCTTACCCGAACTATAGTTTTAAAATTCAAAACTCTTAAGTTTCCTAGTGCACTTAATCATTAGGTGACGACTCTTCAATTCCAAAAACCTAATTCCCAAACGGGAATAGAGTTGTTCTCCCAAATGTCGTAAACCTGATTTCGCGAGAAAAAGGGAGCGTCGACAATTCTTCGTTTACATCATTCTCCCATGGTTGAGAAAGACTCATCCTCGAGTCTAAAGTCTCCACAAATGGCACAAGATTGATAACTTCCATGATTTGATTAAACTTATATGTACCAGGCTCTTAGTTGCATTTCTCTAACCTATCAAAGAGCTTCATCGTGTTGTAACAAAGTTTAGCATGTGGTCGAACTAAATCCTACTTTCTCGATCATAACTTTCTACCGATATTTTTGCAATGAATCCTCTTAAGTTGGCTTTTAAACACTAATCCCTAATCATAAGTTACTTTCTTTTGGTTTTCAGGAATCTTGAACTTCTCTATGTAAATGTGGTGCTTATGGAATGTGCCCACATTTACAACTTGTGGATCTAGTGCATCCTCTTCCTCTTTGTTCTCTTCCATAGTAATACCAACATTCAAAGACTTTTCTCTATTGATTTTCCCAAGTAATTCAGTTACAAAAGAATCATCCTTGAGATTCAAACAATTAGCAATTTCTTCTAGTTTTAGGGTACTAAGATAATTGTAACGACCCGATCGGTCGTTTTGAGCATTTACACTTCGCTCAGTTATTTGAGGGGATGAATAGCTCCGTATGATGTATTATGGCTTATGTGAATCATCGGTTTTAGTTTTCAGGTTATTCGGAATTGATTTAGAAGAATGATTCTGAACTAGAAGCTTTAAACTTATGTCACGACCCAATTCCCAACCCTGGTCGTGATGGCGCCTCTCGTGAAGACAAGGCCAGCCAGAACAACGCAATTACCTCTTTTAGCAATTTCTTAACCTTAAGCAATTCCAGAACAAGTGTAAACAGTGATAAAATGCAGAAATAATAGTACCAACATTCGATACCAACCCGACACAGCCCAAACTGGGGTGTCACAAGTCATGAGCTACTACAAAGTTTAAAATAAGTCTACAAAATGTATAGTCTTATATAACTGTCCGAAGGAAAAATCCAAATATATGAAATAGGAGAGATAAGGGTTGCGGACGTCAATAGCTACCTCGTCACTCCGACTAGCCTCCTGATCTGGGAAGAATCAGTGCTCAAGGGTAGAATCCACAATGCCTGTATCTGCAAACATGGTTCAGGGATGTGAGTACTCCGACCCAGTGAGTAACAACAATAAATAATAACTAAAAGTAAGAAAGCATATATCAGCACAAAGCAGTCCTATATCATGCAGTAAAAGCAGTAAAATAGTAGAACAGGATAAGATAAAAGTGAAATTGCCTTTTTAAAGTAAAACCAGTAAATCAGGTAAAATATCAAGTAAATAGTGAAAAGAAATCGGGCCTAGTGTCAATCGCTCAGAAACAGTATCAGCCCCTCGGGCTCAGTATCATATCACTCAGATCAGTATCAGCCCCTCGGGCTCAGTATCATATCACATGGGTACCCGCACTCACTAGGGGTGTACAGACTCCGGGAGGGGCCCCTTCCGGCCAAGCGCAACATCAAGACACCACGTGGTATATAAAATAAGGCCTAAAAGCCTTCTCACATTACACTCGAGGCCTGAAAGCCTCCTCATAATACACTTGAGGCCTGACTGCCTCCTCACATATCACTCGAGGCCTGAAAGCCTCCTTACCTCACGCTCAAGGCCTGAAAGCCTCACTCAGTCCAGAAGATATCATTAGCCCCTCGGGCATCAATAAACTAATAGTTCTCAGCCCAAACATCAGTGAAGTGTCACTTAAAGTCTCAAAAATTCATTTAAAGCGGCTGAGTTTGCAAAACAGTATAATCATTAGGATTGAGTTCAAATAACGTGTCAAAATAGTGAGAAAATAGTGATAACAATCCCTGAAGGATTCAAATAATTGGCTTTAAGCACAAAACATGGAAATAAGCCCAAATCACGATGATAAACAAATCAACTTAGTCAAATACGCGATAAAATATCAAACGGGACGGACCAAGTCACAGTCCCTAGAAGTAAACAACCCCGTGCTCACCATTAAGCGTGCATTTCACCTCCATACAACACTACGTTGTGCAAATCCGGGGTTTAAAACCCTCAGGATATCATTTACTATCATTACTCACCTCAAGACGACCCAAATCCTAGCTCACTATGCCCTTGCCTCGCGAATCAACCTCCTCGAGCATCGAATTTTCTCAAAACCACAAGGAATACGTTACAATAGGCTAAGGGAACACAACCCAATCGAAAAGACTCGAAAAATATCGAAAATCACGAAATTGGCAAAACCCGAGCCCCAGCCCACTTCTCGAAAAATTAGAAAATTAACATCACCGGATTCCTTATCTTGCCACGAGTCTATACATATCAATTTTACAAATATCGGAGTTCATTTGGCCCCTCAAACTCCACTTTGAAATACAAAATTCCCAAGCCCTAGCTTTACCCTCTTTTGACGAATTTCCAGAAATTTCAATGTTAATTCTACAATAGTTTCATGTATTTAGGCCAAGGAACTTACCTCCAATCACACCTAGTCGAAGTCCCCCTTCAATTCCGTCCAAGAGCTCTCAAGTTTGCTTAAAAATGGTGGAAATGGACTTAAGCTCGCGGAACAAAATGAGCAATAAAACCCTTCTGATAACAGTGATTTTCGCATCTGCGGTCCCATTTCCGCATCTACGACAATCGCTTCTGCGGTTATTTTTCCGCTTCTGCGGATCATCATTTAAAAGCTACGTCCGCTTCTGCGGATCTTCATTTAAAAGCCACATCCGCTTCTGCGATCACCCATCCGCATCTGTGGACACCGCATTTGCAGACAACCTCCCGCTTCTGCTGAAATGCCCAAACATCTCCATTTCGCTTATGAAATACGCCAACCGCATCTGCGGCACCACAGATACGACTCCAAGCCCGCACCTGTGGAAGCAGCCTTTTTCCTCAAAACCCGCACCTGAGACCAATCACCCGCATCTGTGGAACCGCATATGTACCGCAGATGCGGAAACACCAGATAGCATCAAAAACCAGCAATTTCACCAAGTCCAAATTCATCCCGATGGCCATCCGAAATCAGCCCGAGGCCCCCGGGACCTCAACCAAATGCACAAACATGATCCAACACCTTATTCAAACTTGCTCGAATCATCAAAACACAACAAATAACTCCTAAACCTTCAAATTACATCAAATTCAAGCCTAAGGTCATCCAATTCTTCTGAAACTCGCATTCGATCAAAAACCCAACCAAAACACCTTCGAATGATTTGAAATTTTGCACACGCATCCAAAATCACCTAACGAAGCTACAACAACTCTCGGAATTCCATTCTGACCCTCGGATCAAAATCTCACCTATCAACCAGAATTCACCAAAATACTAACTTTGCCAATTCAAGCCTAATTCTACACCGGACCTCCAAAATAAATTCCGATTACACTCCTAAGTCACAAATCATCCCCCGAAGCTAACCGAATTACCGGAAATCACATACGATCCCTCTAACACAATAGTCAACATCCGATTGACTTTTCCAAAATAAGCCTTTCTTAAAGAGACTAAGTATCTCATTACCATCCAAAACCAATCCGAATTGACTCATTCACCCGAGACTCTTATAATAAGACATAAGGAAGCAGAAAATGGGGGAAACAGGGCGGTAAATCACGTGAAGACGGGCCGGGTCGTCACATCCTCCCCAACTAAAACAAACACTCGTCCTCGAGCAGGTCAAGAAACATACTTGGAGCCATAAACAGGTGAGGATATCTGCTCTGCGTCTCCCGCTCGGTCTCTCAACTAGCCTCCTCTACGGGCCGATCTCTCCACTGTACTTTTACTGAAGCAATATCCTTTGATCTTAGTTTTCGAACCTGACGATCCAAAATAGACACTGGCTCCATATCATAGGTCAAATCATCATCCAACTGAACAGTACTGAAGTCCAAAACATGGGACGGGTCTTCAACATACTTTCGGAGCTTAGATACATGAAACACCGGATGCACGCCCGACAAGCTGGGTGGCAAGGCAAGCTCATAAGCCACATCCCCAAACCTCCTAAGTACCTCAAAGGCCCAATAAACCATGGACTCAGCTTCCTTTTCTTCCCAAACCGCATGACACCCTTCATGGGCGAAACCTTCAACAAGACCTTCTCACCCACTATATATGACACCTCCCAAACCTTCCGGTCCGCATAACTCTTCTAGCGTGACTGTGCTGTACAAAGCCTCTCCTGAATCAGCTTCACCTTCTCCAAGGCATCCTGAACCATCTTTGTCCCTAATAACCTAGACTCTCCGGGATCGAACCATCCAAGAGGAGATCTACACTGCCTCCCATACAACACCTCATACGGAGCCATCTGAATGATCGACTGATAACTGTTGTTGTAGGCAAATTCTTCAAGCGGCAAAAACTCATCCCAAGAACCCCCAAAATTAATAACACAGGAACATGACATGTTCTCCAATATCTGAATAGTACGCTCGGACTGTCTGTCCGTCTGAGGATGAAATGATGTGCTCAACTCTACCTGTGTACCCAACTCTCGCTGAAATGTCCTCCAGAACTGAGAAGTGAATTGAGTACCCCTATATGAGTTAATAGACACTAGAACCCCATGCAATCGGACAATCTCCCGGATAAAGATACCTGTCAGCCGCTCCGAAGAATATGTAATACATACCGGAATAAAGTACACGGACTTGGTCAGCCTTTCCATAATCACCCAACTCGAATTGAACTTCTTCAAAGTCCGAGGGAGACCACTCACAAAATCTATAGTAATCCTCTCCCATTTACACTCTAGAATAATCATCCGCTGAAGTACACCACCCGGCCTCTGATGCTCGTACTTTACCTGCTGACAGTTGAGACATTGAGCCACAAACCCTAAAATATGCTTCTTCATCCTTCTCCACCAATAGTGCTGCCTCAAATACTGATACATCTTCACGGCACCTATATGAATGGAATACCGCGAACTGTGGGCCTCCTCAAATATCAATTCCCGAAGCCCATCTACATTGGGCACACAAATCCAGCCTTGCGTACTCAGCATGCCATCATCATCAAGGGTCACGTCTCTAGCATCATCATGCTGAACTCTATCCTTAAGGACAAACAAATGTGGATCACCATATTGGCGCTCTCTGATGCGATCTTATAAGGAAGACCGAGAAACCACACAAGCTAACACCTGACTGGGCTCCAAAATATCTAGTCTCACAAACCGATTGGCCAAACCTTGAACATCAACTGCAAAGGGCCTCTCCCCAACTGGAATGTATGCCAAGCTCCCCATACTACTTGCCTTTCGGCTCAAAGCATCGGCCACTACATTGGCCTTCCTTGGGTTATACAGAATGGTAATGTCATAGTCCTTAAGAAACTCTACCCATCTCCGCTGCCTCAAATTAAGGTCCTTCTGCTTGAACAAATGCTGAAGACTGCGATGATCGGTGAATACCTCACAAGATACACCATACAAGTAGTTCCTCCAAATCTTCAAAGCATGAACTATAGCAACCAACTTCAAATCATGTACAGGGTAGTTCTTCTCGAGGGGCTTCAGCTGACGAGAAGCATAAGCAATAACTATACCCTTCTACATCAATACACATCCAATCCCAACTCTCAATGCATCACACTATACGCTATAAGAACCTGCGGCTGAGGGCAAAACCAATACTGGAGCCGTGGTCAAGGCTGTCTTGAGCTTCTAAAAGCTCTCCTCGCACTCGTCTGACCATACAAATGGAGCACCCTTCTGAGTCAACTTGGTTAAGGGCGATGCAATAAAGGAAAATCCCTAAACAAACCGACGATAATAACTTGCCAACCCAAGGAAACTACGAATCTCTGTGGTTAAGGTCGGTCTAGGCTAACACTGCACTGCCTTTATCTTCTTTGGGTCGACCTGAATACCCTCGCTGGACACCACGTGCCCCAAGAAAGCTACTGAGCTGAGCCAAAACTCACACTTGGAGAACTTTGCATAAAACTTCTCCTCCATCAATCTCTGCAATACAACTCGCAAATTCTGCGCGTGCTCCTCCTGGCTATGCGAGTTCACCAAAATATCATCAATAAAAATGATAACAAATGAATCGAGATATGACCGAAATACATTGTTTATCAAGTGCATGAATGCTGCTGGGGCATTAGTCAGCCCAAAGGACATAACAAGAAACTCATAGTGCCCATATCATCCTCAAAGCGGTCTTCATAATATCCGAATCTCTGATCTTCAACTGGTGATAGCTTGAACAGAGATCAATCTTGGAGAATACCCTCGCCCCCTTAAGCTAGTCAAACAAATCATCAATGTGAGGTAGGGGATACTTGTTCTTCACTGTTACTTTGTTCAACTGCCTGTAGTCAATGCACATTCTCATGGTGCCATCATTCTTTTTCAAAAATAGAACTGGTGCACCCCACAACGACACACTAGGCCGAATAAACCGCTGGTGCCATACGATATGATCATTCAATTCTTTCATTCAATTCCTGAAGATGATCGTTCAATTCTTTCAACTCCGCTGGTGCCATACGATATGGAGTAATGGAAATGGGCCGTGTGCCCGGCACCAGGTCAATACCAAAATCAATATCCCTTCTCGATGGCATGCCCGACAGTTCTGCAGGAAACACGTTAGGAAACTCCCTCACAATCGGGACAAAATCAATATTAGGAGTCTCGGCTCCAACATCCCTCACAAAAGACAAATATGAAAGAGAACACTTCCCAACCATACGCTGGGCCTTTAGGAAAGAAATCACCCTGCTTGGAACATAGTCAGTCACGCCACGCCACTCGATCTTCGGAACACCCAGTATAGCCAGAGTGACTGCCTTAGCTTGACAGTCCAGAATAATATGACACGGAGATAACCACTCCATGCACAAAATAACATCAAAATCTACCATGCTCAATAGAAATAGATCAACTCGGGTTTCCAGACCCCCAATAGTCACCAAACACCACCGATGCACATGGTCTACAATAATAGTATCGCCCACCGGGGTAGATACATGAACAGGTAAAGCAAGACACCCTCGGGTCATACCCAAATGATGAGCAAAATATGTGGACACATAAGAATAGGTGGAACTAGGATCAAATAAGACTGAGGCATCCCTGTGGCAAACTGAAATAATACCTGTAATGACGACATCTGGAGCAATGACATCTATCCTGCCCTGAAGATCATAAAAGCGAGACGGACTACCCACCGATTGACCTGCGCCCCTGGGGCAGCCCCTGGCTTTCTAACCCTCACCCCTAGCTGGCGGGGCGAGTGCTAAAGAAACTGGACCAGTGGACGAGGGCTGACCCCTCTGCTGAGATGAGCTAGCAGCTCGAAGAGGACACTGCCTCAACATATGCCCAAAATCTCCCCACTCATAACAAATCCCGGGTGCTGGAGAATGGGACTAAAGTGAACCCCGCGCGCCGGAGTGACTGGATGACGCACTCGGTCTAGAAGAACCCTAAACAGATGGAGATCGAGATGAAACCTATGCTGGAAGAGCGTTGAGAGATGGCTAACTCTACTGAGAACCCTAATGACCACGACCTGAAGATGCCCACGATACTCGGAATAGGCCGACTAAGCGGGCCTAAAAGAGCGACCCCTACCCTGCTGAAACTGGCCCCTCGAAGGAGCACCACTGAAACTGCCAGAACCTCGAGGCTTCTTGGCTTCCCTTTCCTCCTGATCCTGGAGGCGAACCGACTCAATATCTCGAGCTATATCCACCACCTCCTCAAATGAGGCACCCATAACTCTCTCTACTCATAAGAACACGAAAATTATAGTTAAGGCCATCCACAAATCTCCTAATCCGCTCACGCTCAGATAGAACTAGCCAAACTGCATAACGAGCCAACTTTGAGAACCTCATCTCATACTGAGACACTGTCATGTCTCCCTATTGTAGCCACTCAAAATGCCTACAAAGCTCCTCCCTACGGGACCGCGGCACATACTTCCCCAAGAAGAGAGCAGAGAACTCCTGCCAAGTCAAAGGTGCTGCACCAACTGGCCTACGCCGCTCATACACCTCCCATCAAGTGAAGGCGACCCCAGTAAACTGAAAAGTAGTAAAAGCTACACTGCTGGACTCAAGGATCCCAGCTGTACGGAGCATCTGCTGACTACTATCAAGAAAACCCTAGGCATCCTCGCCCTTGGCTCCACTAAACGTCGGAGGCTGGAGCCTCCCAAACCTTTCGAGGCGACCCTGCTCGTCCTTGGGCATAATTGGAACCCTGAACTCCTACACTGGAGCAACTAGCTGAGCTGGAGGTACCTCTGGAGTCTGTAATCCCTGCACTACCTGCTCAGGTGTGCGAGCAGCCGGGGTCTGATTTCCTCCCCGGCCTGTGAAGTAGCTGTTGCTGCTGTGGTGGCTAAAACCACCTGAGCCAGGCCTGTACAGGCTGTCAATATCTTGGCCAATGTCTTCTGGAGACCCGAAATCACAATGGGCACATCTGGTGCCTGAACTGGTGCTACTGGAGCCTGGTCCTAAGCTGGGGCAACTAGGGGATCCACAGGTGCTACCCCTGCTGCTCTGCCTCTACCACGACCTTGACTGCGTCCTCGACCTCTGGTAGTCTCAGTAGGTGGTACTGGTGGTCGTCCGTCACGTCCGGTAGCTCGTGTCCTCACCATATGTGAGAGAATAGAACAAAGAGAAGTTTAGTACTTGGATCAACAAGTTCACACGATAGAATTTCAAGAATATGAAGTTTTCCTAAAAGGTTCTTCAGCCTCCCAAGGATAAGTACAGACGTCCCCGTACCGATCCGCGAGACTCTGCCAAACCAGCTCATGACTCTCGAGACCTAGTAACCTTGGCTCTGATACCAACTTGTCACAACCCAATTCCGAACACTGGTCGTGATGGCGCCTCTCGTGAAGACAAGGCTAGCCAGAACAATGCAACTACCTCTCTTAGCAATTTCTAAACCTTTAACAATTCCAGAGCAAGTGTAAATAGTGATAAAATGTAGAAATAATAGTACCAACATATGATACAAATCCGACACAACCCAAAACGGGGTGTCACAAGTCATGAGCTACTATAGAGTTTAAAATAAGTCTACAAAATGTAAAGTCTGATATAACTGTCCGAAGGGAAAATCCAAAGATATGAAATAGGAGAGATAAGGGCTGCGGACGTCAGCAACTACCTCGTCACTCCGACTAGCCTCCAACACAGTGAGTAACAACAATAAATAATAATTGAAAGTAAGAAACCACATATCAGCACAAGGCAGTCCTATATCAGGCAGTAAAAGCAGTAAAACAGTAGAACAGAACAATATACAAGTGAAATTCCCCTTTTGAAGTAAAACTAGTAAATCAGGTAAAATATCAAGTAAATAGTGAATAGAAATCTGCCCCTCGGGCCCAGTATCAATCGCTCAGAAACAATATCAGCCCCTCGGGCACAGTATCACATCACCCAGATCAGTATCATCCCATCAGGCTTAGTATCACATCACATGGGTACCCGCGCTCACTGGGGGTATACAAACTTTGGGAAGGGCCCCTTACGGCCCAAGAGCAATATCAAGCAACCTCGTGGCATATAAAACAAGGCTTGAAAGCCTTCTCACATCACACTCGAGTCCTGAAAGCCTCCTCACAATACGCTCGAGGCCTGAAAGCCTCCTCACATATCACGCGAGGCCTAAAAGCCTCCTCATATATTACTCGAGGCCTGAAAGCCTCCTCACCTAACGCTCAAGGCCTGAAAGCCTCACTCAGTCAAGAAAATATCATTAGCCCATCGGGCATCAATAAAATAATAGTTCTCAGCTCAAACATCATTGAAATGTCACTTAAAGTCTCAAAAATTCATTTAAAGCTGCTGAGTTTGCAAAATAATATAATCATTAGGACTGAGTTCAAATAACGTGTCAAAATAGTGAGGAAATAGTGATAACAATCCTTGAAGGATTCAAATAATTGTCTTTAAGCCCAAAACATGGCAATAAGCCCAAGTCACGATCATAAACAAATCAACTTAATAAAATACGCGGTAAAATATCAAACGAGATAGACCAAGTCACAATCCCCAGTAGTAAACAACCTCGTGCTCACCATTAAGCGTGCATTTCACCTCTATAGAGCACTACATTGTGCAAATCCGGGGTTTCAAACCCTCGGGATATCATTTTCTATCATTACTCACCTCAAGCCGGCCCAAATCCTAGCTCGCTATATCCTTGCCTCGCGAATAAACCTCCTCGAGCGTCGAATCTGCTCAAAACCACAAGGAATACTTTACAATAGGCTAAGGGAACACAACCCAATGGAAAAGACTCGAAAATATCAAAAATCACAAAATTGGCAAAACCCAAGCCCCGAGCCCACTTCTCGAAAAATCAGAAAATTAACATCACCGGATTCCTTATCTCTCCACGAGTCTGTACATATCAATTTTACTAAAATCGGAGTTCATTTGACCCCTCAAACTCCACTTTGAAATACCAAATTCCCAAGCCCTAGCTTTACCCTCTTTTGATGAATTTCTACAAATTTCTATGTTAATTCTACCATAATTTCATGTATGTAGGCCAAGGAACTTACCTCCAACCACACCAAGTCGAAATCCCCCTTCAATTCCGTCCAAGAGCTCTCAAGTTTGCTTAAAAATGGTGAAAATGGACTTAAGCTCGCGGAACAAAATGAGCATTAAAACCCTTCTGATAGCAGGGATTTTCGCATCTGCGGTCCCATTTCCGCATCTGCGATAACCGCTTCTGCGGTTATAAATCCGCTTCTGGAGATCTTTATTTAAAAGCCACGTCCACTTCTGAGGTCACCCATCTGCATCTGCGGACACCGCATTTGTGGATAACCTCCCACTTAGGAAATGCCAAAACATCTCCATTTCGCTTCTGTGATACGCCAACCCGCACCTGTGACCAATCACCTGCATCTGCGAAACCGCATATGCGGCCCTTCTTCCGCAGATGCGGAAACACCAGATACCAGCAAAAACCAGCAATTTCACCAAGTCCAAAATCATCCCGTGGCCATCCAAAATCACCCCGAGGCCCCCGAGTACTTAACCAAAAGCACAAACATGATCCAACACCTTATTCAAACTTGCTCGAATCATCAAAACACCACAAATAACACCTAAACCATCAAATTACATCAAATTCAAGCCTAAGTTCATCCAATTCTTCCGAAACTCACATTTGATCTAAAATCCAACCAAAACACCTCCGCATGATCTGAAATTTTGTACAGACATCCAAAATTACCTACCGAAGCTATAGAATCTCTCGGAATTCCATTCCGACCCTCGAATCAAAATCTCACCTACCGACCGGAATTTGCCAAAATACTAACTTCGCCAATTCAAGCCTAATTCTATACAGGACCTCCAAAATCAATTCTGATCACACTCCTAAGTCACAAATCATCCCCCGAAGCTAACCAAATCACCGTAAATCACATCCGAGTCCTCTAAATGAATAGTCAACATCCGGTGGACTTTTACAAAACAAGCCTTTCTTAAAGAGACTAAGTATCTCATTACCATCCAAAACCAATCTGAATCGACTCATTCACCCGAGACTCTTATAATATGACATAAGGAAGCAAAAAATGGGGGAAACGGGGTGGTAACTCACGTGATAACGTGCCGAGTCGTCACAACTTAAAATGTCTGACCAAGTTTTGTCTTTTTAGAATTTGACCACGGATTAGATTTTTGATGGTTTCGTTAGCTCTGTTTGGTGATTTTGGACTTAGAGGCGTGTTCGAATTGTGATTTGGAGGTCCGTAGTAGAATTTGGCTTGAAATAGCAAAAGTTGAAATTTTGGAAAGTTTGAACGAGAGTGGACTTTTTCATATCGGGGTTGGATTTCGATTCCAGAAGTTGGAGCAGATCCATATTGTCAAATGTGAATTGTTTGAAAATCTGAGGTCAATCGAACATGATTTGATAGGTTTCAGCATCGATTCTGGAAATTTGAATTTTCAAGTTCATTGATTCGAATTGAGATGTGATTCACCGTTTCGAGATGCTGAGGAAAGACGCCGAAATATGCTTAACAAAGGATTGTCAGAAAGCTTTTGATAAGATCAAGGAGTACCTGTCCACACCACCAGTTCTGGTCCCTCCAGAACCAGGACGGCCTTTGCTACTCTATCTATCTGTATTAGATGGAGCCTTCGGATATGTTTTAGGACAATATATTACATGAGTAAGAAATTTACACCTTATGAAGAACGGTATTCTTTGCTTCAATGCACTTGTTGTGCTTTGACCTAGACAACCCAGAAATTGAGGCATTGCTTCTGTGCCTACACTACATATCTCATATCAAGGATGGATCCTCTGAAGTACATATTTCAGAAGCTCGTGCCTTCTAGGAAGTTGGCTAAGTATAAAATACTACTAAGTGAATTCTATATCATCTACGTAACTCAAAAGGCAGTCAAAGGACAAACATTGGTAGACCACCTTACTTAAAACCCGGTGGGAGGAGAATATGAACCCTTGAAAATGTATTTTCCTGATGAAGAAGTATCATTCGTAGGAGAAGACATTACTGAAGCATATGACAGTTGGAGGATGTTCTTTGACGGAGCCATAAATTTCAAAGGAGTAGGCATTGGAGCAGTTTTGGTGTCAGAAGCGAGATTGCATTATCCGGTATCTGCTAAACTCATATTTCTCTGCACTAACAATATGGCGGAATATGAAGCCTGCATACTAGGGCTCAACATGGCAGTCGACATGAAGATTCAGGAGCTGTTAGTGATCGGAATTTGAGATTTGCTCGTACACCAGGTAGAAGGAGAGTCGGCCACCAAGAATTCCAAGATATTTTCATATCTACACCATGTGCAGGAATTGAGAAAGACATTCACAAAGATAGAATTCTGACATGTGCCCAAAATTCAGAATGATTTTTTCGACGCATTAGCCACCTTGTCATCAATGATACAACATCCTGATAAGAACTATATTGATCCTACTCCATTGAGGATCCATAATTAGTCGGAAGACCGTGCTCATGTCGAGGAAGAAGTAGATGGAAAGCCTTGGTTCCATGACATCAAAGAATACTTATCAAAAGGAGAATATCCGAAGCATGCAAATCATACTAAAAAATGTACGCTCCAGAGATTGTCAAATCACTTCTTCCACAACGAAGAGAAATTTCACAGAAAAATTCCTTATTTGGGGTTACTAAGGTGTGTCAACGCGAAGGAAACTTCTATGTTCCTTGAAGAGATACATGATGGGACTTGTGGTCCACACACGAATGGTTTTTTTTCTGGCTAAGAAGAAATCAAAGCAGGTTACTTTAGGATGACCATAGAAATGGATTGCATTCAGTATGTCCGCAAATGATTTCAATGTCAAGTGCATGCCGATATGATAATAGTGTCGCCGACGATCTCAATCGAACAAGCTCACCTTGGCCATTCGTCACTTGGGGAATGGATGTTATTGGTCCGATCGAGACCACGGCTTCAAAAAGAACAAGTCAATTTTGGTAGCCATTGATTACTTCACAAAATGGGTAGAAGCTGCATCTTACAAAGCTGTAACCAAGAAAGTCGTCGCAAATTTTGTCAAGGATCATATTATTTGCCGATTCATAGTTCTTGAGTCCATTATTACTGACAATGCCGCCAATCTCAACAGTGATCTAATGAAAGCTATATGTGAACCTTTCAAAATCAAGCACAAGAACTCCACAGCCTACAGACCTCAGATAAATGGAGCCTTAGAGGCCGCCAACAAAAACATTAAGAAGATACTAAGGAAAATGGTAGAGAACCACAAACAATGGCATGATAAGTTACCTTCGCTTTGTTAGGATACCGCACTACAGTTCGCATGTCAACCGGGGCAACCCCCTGCATGTTGGCTTGTGGTACTGAGGTTATCATCCAAGATGAGGTGGAGATTCCTTCTTTAAAAATTATACAGGAAGCTGAACTTAGTGACGTAGAGTGGATAAGAAGTCGCTATGAATAATTGGCCCTTATCGATGGAAAGAAGATGAACGCAATATGTCACGACCAACTTTATCATAACAGAATGTCCAAAGATTTCAACAAAAGGGTCAAACCAAGAGAGGTCGCACCAAGGCAACTGGTATTGCAGAAAATCTTCCCACACCAAGATAAAGCCAAACGGAAATTCTCTCCTAACTGGCCAGTTCCGTACATGGTTCATAGAGTACTAACAGGAGGAACACACTCATACTTACAGAAATGGACAGAGAAGTCTGGTCGAAACCGATCAACTTAGACGTAGTCAAGAGATACTATGCTTAGATATTTTACATTTTCTCACTTGATGTAATTGAACTATGATTGACCTGATTCCCGTTTAAGAGGGGATACGTAGACAACCTTATGGTTTTGGTCATATTATAATAAAATTTTCATTTCCCCTAAAATAAAAAACTAGGGTAGAATTTTGAGGAGGGTCCTCAAAATTCTAGAGCAAGTCCAGCCAACGCCATCACATGTCGAGAAGTCAGTAATCAGTTAAGAACCGGGGAAGAATTTTGAGAAGGATTCTTAAAATTCCGGAGAAGGCTTAGCAAGGTCCATCATCTGCAAACAGTCAAAGATCATCTACCAAACTAGGACAGAATATTGAGGAGGACCGTAAAAATTCCATAAGAGAGCTGAAAACATCTTTGAGATGTGTCACAGTTGTCACACCTCCTTTTTCGCTACATCCACCTGCAAGGGCGTAAAGGAGTTTTTCCACTTAAAGGACAATCAGAACGAGATTTATTATTATTTATTCAGAGTCGCCACTTGGGAGATTAATGGTGTCCCAAGTCACCGGTTAAATCCCGAACCGAGGAAGATATGACTCTATTAACAGTCCGCGATCCAAAAATCCAAGTAAGGAATTCTGTTAACCCGTGAGAAGGTGTTAGGCATTCCCAGATTCCGTGGTTCTAGCACGGTCGCTCAACTGTTGTATTTGATTTTATCTGATTTCAATGCATGTTCCATCCTATGTACCTTTTATTAATAACCCGCTTTTATTATATATTTATTTTTATAAAAATTGCAACATCGTGAAAATATATCTCTAATTACGTCGCACTAGTGCACCCGCGATTATCAACATATTTCGGCTTTGTTGAGATTTGAATTTGGGTCACATAAATGTGCACCCGTATTTAGGAAGATAATTTTGTTAAAATACGCGCCTAAAGGAACTACGCATTTATTATCTTTGAGGAAGACCGTGAAATTTACTAAACTGTCCTCCCCAGATCTAAGCAACTGAATATAACATTTATTTGAGGGCCCCACAATTTTGTATTTTTGTTTGGCGAGGCTCATCTCGTTTTATTGTTAAAAGGCAAACCTAAGACAATCCATAATTTTCTATTTTTATGTGTCTCTAAGAATAAAAGAAACCCTAATTATCATTGATAAAAAAATGTCAAAGTCTTATGAATCACTCTCTAACAATTCAGGCCCAGTAACTTATGAAGTAAATAAATGAAGCGTGCTTATCGATTTATTCAAAAATATAAAGGACCCAACACTTTGGGCTTACTATTGGTGAAATTGGCCCAAGTGACATTGTTCAAGTCCAGTTGTAGCGGAAAAGCATGGTTCGGAGGTCGATTCTGGGCAGAAGCACAAACTGACGTTTAAATGGAAATCTAAGTGGTCCAATTAATCCCTAATGCTAATTAACTTGTTTTGCAGTCGCTGTACTGTATCCCAGATTATAAAAATCGGTTTCCTACCTATACTTATTTTTTTACCAACGAATTCCCACATCTTATTAACAGTGATAGCCAAGTGGTAACAACAAAGTTTGAATTTAAGCAACCTTATTACTAATGATCAATACCAATTTGACACTTGAATTATTCAAGGGGGACAACTTAAGCCATTTTGATTTTTAGAGGATAAATAAATATGTTAACATTCCAGTTTAACTCTATCATCTAAACTAGCAAATTTAAATGTGCTCACAACTGTAATACACAATGCCTCTTAATCAACACACTTTTAAACATATTCACGAACCAACTGACAAGAGATCAACTATCAGGAGCTGCTCTATTGATTTGGTATGAAATTAACTACAATTAGCGCTTAAAAAGTACATGAATCAGATAACAAGGAAAACACAGCAATAACGGCAATACACCAACAGCAAACCAGTAAATACAACGCCAACAGCAATGGAATAGTAGCAGATAAACCACACCAGTTGAAAACCAACAACAAATACTCAACACCCAAATGAACTCAAAGATACACTAGAGTTGCTTAACATCAGTCTTAGTGTGTTTGAATTAGGAAAATGAAACTAATGAAGCAAGAGAGAGGCTTCAATGAGACAGTGAGGTTTTTAGTTATAAGACTCTTTAACTCCCAATTCATAGGGTAAAAAAAAAAGATCCTTTAAATGATCTCAATGTCTCCTCTTTATACCCAAAAAACTACCTGCCAGCTTCTTAAAACCTGTATTAAAACTATTCCTTACCTATCATATTCCTGAACCCCACTAGAGTATGTTTTATTCATTATTAATCTCATTGTTATGGGCTCATTATAATATTCAATATTTCCCATACTATTCCGATTCACATCCCACTATCATTATTAAACAACTATGAGTTTAATGCTCAATTAGATACCCTCTGGCATACCACTTATTCAAACCATTTTTCCATTTTTCAATTCCCAAATTACCCCTGGGATCCCACTATTCTTACTGTCCTACCCCTACCCCTTGAAAGAACCTGTGATTTCTACCTTAGCCAGCTATAACCAATCGTTTATATCAGACGCAAAATTAAATCTATTACAACCAGCTGACTATGGAAATCAAAATGAACTGAAACCATTGGAAATATTAAAACTAATTCAGTACCAATTTCGGCTTGTATTCAGAGTGGACGAAAGAGTATCCAAATTTGAATTCATACAAAAATGCATCAGTTTTATGCAAAAAACGCAGCATTATTAACAGTGCTAAAGGCCTAAGGATCAAAATATAACATATTCCACATCAAACCATTTGACGAACTATAAATAAAACTGGACTAATCGACGATAACTAATTAATTGATTGCATGATTGACAACACATAATCCATTAACAGCCAACAATCAGAATTAAACAGACGGAGATGATTTCAGTGGCATTTTGACAAAAACAGGTGCTAAAAGGAAACTAATTAATCGACGAAACTTATCGAATTGATTACACAGCCTATTATATGCTAAACGATGAACATAAGGTAGTTTGACCAAATAAAAAGGTCAGATGGAGTAAGAGAAATGCGATGAATAAAAGTCAAGAACAAAATCAATACAAAACGCAAACAAATAACCATAAACAAGAACAAAAAGAAAAGGATAAAGAAAAGAAAGGAAAAATATACCTCTGAAAACATAAACTCAGATGAACCCAGGTCGACTCTTGACTCGAAACCTTATTGAGGTCGAACGGACCTTAATCGAGTGATCTCAACTGAGAACACTTCGACTAAGATCGATTAGACCCCAAATTCTCCTTCAATTTCGAAAAGACCCCAAGTTTAGGTTTTTTCTAGGATTATTGGTTCGGTTTTGGGTTCGAATTGTTCTAGCAAGATTCGAACTAGGCCAATGGTGTTTTGGTAACGAGGGAGGTCAGGGGGCTTAGTGGTGAGATTTTGGGGGCGATGAGGTGAACTAGGGTTAAGGCCTGATGCCTTCGATCTAAGATTGGAAGGGTTTGGGGATGATTCGAAACAAAGTGACTGTGGATTCGTGGAAGGGGTATCTTGGTGGTTGCAGGGTGTTAGTTTTGCGGGTATCAGAGCCGGCGCCGCCGGGTTTACGATGAAGGGATTTTGATGGCGGCTAAGGTTTCGAGGGGTCGCCTCTGAGGGGTCTGAGAGAGACGATTTGGGGGGGGGTTTGGTTTTGGGGGAGGGGTATGGTTTGAAGTATATATATGAACGGGTGGAATGAATACAGGTCGTTCGATCTGATGAGATCAACGGCTTGGATCCATTCATTAATGAAAACGACGTCGCTTCGTTTACCTCGAGACTGGATCGGTCTTTGGACACGAATAGGTCAGGGCATGGGGGCGATTTTCGGCTGCCAGATCAAATGAAATGAATGGCCTGGATCAACAAGCTTGATACGACATCGTTTCGTCGATGCTGGGCATGGACTGGACCGTTCGATCTTAGGAGATCGACAGATCAGATTCTCAATGCCTAGACGACGTCGTTTTGGGCTGGTCTCAGGTGGACTGGACTGGGACGAGTACTGGGCTGTTTTGGGCCTGGTTTTCTAATTCAAGATTGGCCCTGATCCGAGTTTTCTCTTTATTTTTCAATTGTTTCTTTTTTCTTTTTGTTTTTATTTCCTAATTTAAAAACCAAAATCCTAGATTAAATTGTAAAACCAAAATTATCTTAAAAATACTTAATTAACTCTAAATAATAATTATCACACATCATTAAGTACCAATTTAAAATAGAATCACACAACTAGACCTTAAATGCTAAGAATGCAAAGTACATATTTTTGTGATTTTCATTCATCGCCAAACAAACTTAATTACTCTTAATTGTCCTAAATGTAAATGCGACATATTTATGTATTTTCATTAATTTAACAAATAAACATGTACAGACAAATACAAACAATAAAAGAAAAATAACACAAAATCCGCAAAAATCACACGCATCCCAAAACTATTTTATTTTGAATATTTTGGGAGTAATTCTCATATAGGGCAAAAATCACGTGCTTACAGCTGCCCCTATTTGTTTGAAAACACGAAGAGTTTTCGTGCAAAGATAAGGTGAGCGAGCGAATTTTTGCCCGTTTGAGTACTCCGTGTGAAGCATTTTTTTTTTTGAAAAGATTTGACCGAACCTTTGCTTCAAAAGGTCTCCTACATATCCCTGGCTAAAAGGGAATCAGATCAATGTAGTTCGGAAAGTTTTGGTAGCTGGGACTACCATGAAGCTGTGATCTTGTTGTTACTGCTGTTGCTACTACTGCTTACTGACCTCCTTATTACACCAGTATAAACGAAAATAAGAAGCTAGACTAAACTAGTCTATAAATTACAAAACCTTATCTAAATTTTCAGGCTTGCTCTTGTCGCCTTGTTTTCTTGTCGGCTTGCTTCCTCTAATGTTTCTTTGTTTCTGCCTTGACATTGTCGGCCTTTCTTGATTGCCGAACTCGAACTTATGCTGGGGATCTTGCTGTAATCCTCCACTTTACTGACTTCGACTTGAAATGTATTCCTCTATTATACGGGCGGGCTCCCGAATGCAGCAACCTAAAAGTAACACCTCCGTTCTACGAGCGGGCTCCCGACTTCAACCTTCAAACTTGAAAAGTAACACCTCTATTCTACGGACGGGCTCCCGAATGAAGCAACTCAAAAGTAACACCTCCGTTCTACGGTCGGGCTCCCGAATGCAACAACTTAAAGAGTAACACCTCTGTTCTACGGGCGGGCTCCCGGATGCAGCAACTTAAAAATCAACACCTCCGTTCTACGGGCGGGCTCCCAACTTCAATAACTTAAAAAGTAACACCTCCATTCTACGGGCGGGCTCCTGACTTCAACAACTTAAAAAGTAACACCTCCGTTCTACGGGCGGGCTCCCGAATGCAACAACTAACAAAGTAACACCTCCGTTCCACGGGCGGGCTCCCGAATGCAACAACTTACAAAGTAACACCTCTGTTCTACGGGCGGGCTCCCGAATGCAACAACTTACAAAGTAACACCTCCGTTCTATGGGCGGGCTCCCGAATGCAACAACTTACAAAGTAACACCTCCGTTCTACGGGCGGGCTCCCGAATGCAGCAACTTAAAGAGTAACACCTCCATTCTATTGGCGGGATCTTGACTTCAACAACTTAAAAAGTAACACCTCCGTTCTACGGGCGAGCTCCCGAATGCAACAACTTACAAAGTAACACCTCCGTTCTACGGGCGGGCTCCCGAATGCAATAACTTACAAAGTAACACCTCCGTTCTACGGGAGGGCTCCCGAATGCAGCAACATAAAGAGTAACACCTCTGTTCTACGAGCGGGCTCTCGAATGCAACAACTTACAAAGTAACACCTCCGTTCTACGGGCGGGCTCCCGAATGCAACAACTTACAAAGTAACACCTCCGTTCTATGGGCGGGCTCCCGAATGCAGCATCTTAAAGAGTAACACCTCCGTTCTACGGGCGAGCTCCCGAATGCAACAAGTTACAAAGTAACAACTCCGTTCTACGGGCGGGCTCCCGAATGACACCTCCGTTCTATGGGCGCGCTCCCGAATGCAGCAACTTAAAGAGTAACACCTCCGTTCTACGGGCGGGCTCCTGACTTCAACAACTTAAAAAGTAAAACCTCCATTCTACGGGAAGGCTCCCAACTTGAACAACTTAAAAAGTAACACCTCCGTTCTACGGGCGGGCTCCCGAATGCAACAACTTACAAAGTAACACCTCCGTTCTACGGGCGGGCTCCCGACTTCTGCTTTTGAAACTGTGTTTGTCGGCATTGTTCTTTTCTTGCCTCTTCACACCTTTCTTCCTTAGAACGCCCTTCGAAATTGCTTTTCTTTATAACTTGCTTTTATTTCCTCGTCCCTCCGAGAAAATTTTCAACAATGGCAAAAAAACTTTCTGCCCCTCGTTTTTGGTGATCTTCTTTGTGGTATGCCTTTTCGCCGTCAATAACATTTCCATTTTCTGCTTCAAATCAAAGAAAATTTTGTTAGTTTAAAATATGGTGAGTGGTCGTGCCACTCCTGTTGGGGATGGTTTTTCCCTGCTCTGTGTTTCCAAAACTTTTTGGGGAATGATGCTATTTGCTGGGGATGATATTTCCTTTTCTTCCTTCCCCACTTCGTGTTGTCCGACCCTCTTGGAGCTTGGTCAAAAATCTGTCGGGGATACTCCTGCATCCAGAATGATCTGATGGGGATCCTCTTGGAATTTGGTCCACAATTTTCTCAATTTGTTGTTTTTTTTGTTTTCCTCCATACTTTCCATGAAATTCCAGACCAATTCACCACTTGGTCTTGCAACAAACTTTTTTTCGTTTTATCGCCTTATTGTTGGCATGTCTTATTCGCATTTTGCTTTGCACCATTTTGGCGACTGGTAGTAAGCTCTGAAAAATTCTGCTAAAAAACAAACTGTTGGAGAAAAAGTTTTTAAACGAAGAAAAAGCAATAACTTCAAAAAGATAGAAAAGATCTTTCTGAACAAATGCTGGGAAAAAGAAAAGAAAAAGGACTTATCTGAATGGTATAACCGATCCCAACGATCATGTCGTGCATTCTAGATTAATCAACCCAGTCTATTTGTATCAATCAATCTTTCTAACATCCTCATTTTGTTAGGGATGAACAGGTACCCAATCTTTTGCCGAATGAGGATTCTTTCTGCCACTCCTATTTTGTCGCCTCATAGTGCCCTTCGAGGGATTTTCACTAGTAAGACTCTCTCATTTCGTTTCTCTCAACTTTTGTCGCCTTATGGTACCTGTGAAAGTTTTTACCGATAAGACTCTCTCATTTTATTTTTATCTCTCCACTGGGTATTGGAGTGTTACCGATAAGATTCTCTCCGCAGGGGATCCTTTTGACTATCAATTCCTTCAGCTCATGATTCTAATTCAGTCGGGGATCGGTGTGTTACTCTTGGCTTTCATTTGCCTGACTTGGCACCTCTCGGATACTAATCGGGAGGTCTTTTGGACATCAACATGGTTTTTGTGTGGGGATAAAAGAAAAGGATATCAAAATTCGAAATAACTTCGATGGGTAAAACATTACAACTCTTGGAATCAAACTTTTCCCAAAAATTTTAAAACATAACTTCTGCCCCTGTTTTCTTGCTTGGGGGATTTCTGATTTTTATTACACTTTGACCGAGCCGTGAGGCGCCTACGTATCCTCTTTGAGGAATCAGGTCGAACGTAGTTCACTTATTCCTTTGTATTTCTAGTGACTTTCCTTTTTGTTTTTTGTTATTATTTTTTTTTCTTTTTCTTTCTTTCTTTTATTTTTTCATTTTTTTTCATTTTTGTTAGTGATTCCAAGAGAGGGTTATGAAGGAATAAATAAGGCTCAAAGGGGAAGCAAAGGTTAAAGTGTTTGGATAGAAGAAAGAATTTCTTCCGTCATTTCATTTTCCGATAAATGCCAAGTACAAACAAACAAACAACAAACAATTACAATCAAAGAAATCATATATAATATCTCTTGACTGCGTTAGAATTGATAGCCATGTCGATACATCTTCCCTCGACATCTGTCAGACACAAAGCGCCATTGGATAACACTCTGGTCACAATGAATGGTCCCTGCCAATTATGGGCGAACTTGCCCTTTGCTTCGGCCTGATGTGGCAATATTCTTTTCAGCACCTACTGTCCCACTTCAAATCTCCTGGGATGCACCTTTTTGTTATACGCTCTTGCCATTCTCTTTTGATACAATTGGCCATGCCATACTGCTGTCAATCTCTTTTCATCAATTAAGCTTAACTGCTCCAATCGGGCTTTGAACCATTCATCATAATCAATCCCGACTTCTACGACTATCCGAAGGGACAAAATTTCAACCTCTGCTGGTATCACTGCTTCAGTTCCGTATACCAACGAATAAGGAGTTGCACCTACTGAAGTACGAGCAGTAGTGCGATAACCCAACATGCAAATGGTAGCTTTTCATGCCATTTCCTGGACCCCTCTGTCATCTTCCTCAATATCTTTTTTATGTTCTTGTTGGCTGCCTCAACCGCGCCATTCGCCTTGGGACTATACGGGGTGGAATTACGATGTGTAATCTTGACCTGTTGACAGACTTCTTTCATCAAGCTACCATTAACATTATCACCATTGTCCGTGATAATCACCTTTGGGATCTCAAATCTACAAATGATAAGGGAATGAACAAAATCCACCACTACCTTCTTAGTTACCGACTTGAAAGTCTTAGCTTCAACCCATTTTGTGAAATAGTTGATGGTCACCAGAATGAACCTGTGACCGTTGGAAGCTGCCGGCCCAATCGGTCTAATGACATCCATGACGCATGCAACAAATGGCCATGGTGCTGCCATTGTATGCAATTCTGCTGGTGGAGAATGAATCAGATCTCTGTGTATCTGACACTGATGGCATTTCCGTACAAAACTGATACAATCGCACTCCATAGTGAGCCAATAATATCCTGCTCGGAGAATCTTCCTTGCCAATATATATCCGCTCACATGTGGCCCACAAACTCCAGCATGTACCTCTGTCATCACTGTCGTGCTTGAACAACATCTATACATCTCAGCAAACCCAAATCTGGTGTTCTTTTATACAACATTCCTCCGCTGAGGAAAAATCCATTTGACAGTCGCTGAATGGCTCTTTTTTAATCTCCGGTGGCCTGCTCCCGGTATGTCCCCATCCTGAGGTATTCTTTGACATCATAGAACCATGGCTCGCCATCCATTTCTTCCTCTACCATGTTGCAGTAGGCATGCTGATCACGAAGCTGAATATGCAACGGGTCAACATGAACTTTGTCTGGGTGGTGTAACATCGATGCTAAAATGGCCAAAGCATCGGCAACCTCATTGTGAACTCTTGGGATGTGTCAGAACTCCACTGATCGAAACCGCTTTCTCAGATCGTGCAAACAATGTCGATAAGGTATAAGCTTTAAATCCCGTGTTTCCCATTCACCTTGAATCTGATGCACCAAGAGGTCCTAGTCTCCCAAGACCAAGATGTCTTGGACATCCATATCTACGGCTAACCGTAAGCCCAAAATGCATGCCTCATATTCAGCCATGTTGTTGGTACAATAGAAAGACAGTTGAGCCATAACAGGATAATGACGTCCTATTTCAGAAATAAGTATTGCTCCTATTCCAACTCCCTTTGCATTTGCCGCTCCATCAAAGAAAAGCTTCCACCCCGGTTCCTCGGTCAGTTCCAACTCATCTATATGCATCGCTACTTCATCAGGAAAATACATCCTCAATAGCTCGTATGCTTCATCAACAGGATTCTCAGCCAAGTGATCGGCCAATTCTTGGGCTTTCATGGCCGTCCTCGTCACATAGATGATGTCAAATTCCATGAGTAATATCTGCCATTTCGCTAACCTCCCTGTGGTCATAGGCTTCTGGAAAATATATTTCAGTGGATCCACGCGTGAAATGAGATATGTAGTATAGGATGACAGATACTGCTTCAATTTCTGTGACACCCAAGTTAGGGCGCAACATGTCTTTTCAAGCTGGGTGTACTTAACCTCATAGACTGTAAACTTCTTGCTGAGATAATATATGGCTTTCTCCTTTCTTCATGTAATGTCGTGTTGCCCCAGTATGCAACCAAACGAATTCTCCAGGACCGTTAGATAGAGAATCAACGGTCTTTCCGGTTCGGGTGGAACCAATACGGGCGAATTTGATAGATACCCTTTGATTTGGTCAAATGCTTCCTGGCATTCTGCCGCCCATTCTACCGTAGCATCTTTCTTCAGTAGCCGAAAAATGGGTTCACATGTCGCCATGAGTTGAGTGATGAACCTGCTAATATAATTCAACCTTCCCAACATAGTCATCACTTCTGTTTTGTTCTTCGGCGGTGGAAATTCTTGGATGGATTTGATCTTTGATGGGTCGACCTCAATGCCTCGCCGACTGACGATGAATCCCAACAACTTTCCAGATGGAACACCAAATGCACATTTGGCCGGGTTGAGCTTAATGTCGTACCTTTGAAGTCTTTGGAAAAACTTCCTTAGATCTGCTACGTGGTCTTCCTGACGTTTGGATTTTATGATCACATCATCTAAGTACACCTCAATCTCCTTGTGTATCATGTCATGAAACACACTAGTCATTGCTCTCATGTACGTTGCCCCATAGTTCTCCAAGCCAAAAGGCATTACCCGGTAGCAATAAGTCCCCCACGGCGTAATGAAAGCCGTCTTTTCCGCATCTTCTTCATCCATCAGGATCTGATGATACCCAGCATAGCAATCCACAAATGACTCGATCTCACATCCGGCACAATAATCGATCAGCATATGTATGTTGGGTAATGGAAAGTTATCCTTTGGGCTCGCCCTATTCAGATTTCGGTAATCGACACATACCCTAGTTTTCCCATCTTTCTTCGGCACTGGCACCACATTAGCCAACCAGTCAGGATATCAAGTGACCCTAATAATCTTTGCCTGCAGCTGCTTGGTTACTTCTTGTTTAATCTTCACACTCATGTGTGTCTTGAATTTTCTCAACTTCTGCTTGACGGGAGGGCATGCCAGGTCAGTGGGCAGTTTGTGAACCACTAGATCGGTGCTTAAGCTTGGCATGTCATCATATGACCATGCAAAAACATCTTTGAATTCAATGAGTGCTTTGATTAGTTCCTCCCTGATGTTTGGCTCAATGTGGATGCTGATTTTGGTTTCCCTGACATCGTCTGTATCTCCCAAATTAACAGTTTCAGTGTCATTCAAATTGGGCTTGGGTTTCTCTTCAAACTGGCTTAATTCTCTGTTTATCTCTTCAAAGGCTTCATCCTCATCATATTCTGATTCATCAACATAATCGACTTCTTGTACAATTAATTCATAATCGGACTGATTTTTTAGACTAGGTTGAAGATCCGTTGTGCATGCCATGTCATTAGAACCAGTATAAAGAGAACTGTTCAGAAAGAGAAAAGAAGAAAACAAAATTAAAACAAAATAAGGAGATAAAACTTTCACTTTATTAAAATGCAGGATAACAGAGTTTCACACTTTTGCCGAATACAAAATAAAACAAAAATTGGATTACACCCTGGAATAATCCAGAAAACAAGAAAGAAAAATCAGAGCCTACTACCAAAATTCCCTCCGGATAGGAAGATGAGTAGCTGTCCAATTGTTGATATTGGCCTTAGGCCCCACAAACTGTTTGTCTGCCCCACTGGAACCTTCTCCAGCTTCTATCACGTTGACGTCGGCGAACAACCTTTTAAAACTCTGATCCAAATCCCCATCTGACCCAATCAGTGGTCCGAGAACTTTGGGGACTGACAACCTTCTGATACCTGCTTTGACAAAAGATCCGGAGAGACGCAGAACCGGCTTGGGAAGAACCCAACCTCTCTTCTTCAACTTTCGAGCCTGTCTTACATCTGCTGCTGTAGGCTTGTATCCCAACCCAAAAGTGTCCATATTCTTGGGCAAAGAAACTGACTGGACAATACACTGCAGATCAATCCCCAAACCTTTTCCTGGTATAAACCCGTTGTTTAACATTTCTGAGGCTATCATGAAAGTGGCCGCTGCGATTCTGGGCAGTGGAAGGTCCTTGCCTTCAGAAATTCTATCCGCTGAGACCGCATCAAAAATCTGGTAAACCCAGGGACCTTTGCCATCGTCATTTTCTATGAATGGTACAATGGCATCACCCACAGTGCTTGTACCGTTATCCCCATGTACCACTATCTCTTGCCTGTCCCACTCAAATTTTACCATCTGGTGCAATGTAGAAGGCACTGCTTTGGCAGCATGAATCCAGGGCCACCCAATAGAAGATTGTATGATACTGCCATGTCCACCACTTGGAATTCCATGGTGAATTCCACTGGACCAATGGTCAATTCCATTATGATATCCCCCACCGTGTCGATACCACCCCCATCAAAACCTCAGACGCAGACGATGTTCCTGTGAATTTGGTCATGATCAACCTTCAGCTTGTTCAGAGTAGTCAAAGTACAGATGTTGGCGCTTGACCCATTATCAATCAATACTCGGGTGACCACCGATTCTTTGCATTTCACGGTCAAGTATAAGGCTTTGTTGTATTATGCACCCTCTGTCGGCAATTCATCATCAGAAAACGTCACCCGATTTACCTCGAAGATTTTGTGCACTATCCTTTCCAAGTAATTTACAGAGATTTTATCCGGAACGTGAGCCTCGTTCAGGATTTTCATCAGTGCCTGGCAATGGTCACCGGAATGGATCAACAAGGATAACAACGAAATCTGTGCCGGAGTCTTTCTTAACTGTTCCATAATGGAGTAGTCTAGGGCCTTCATTTTCTTGAAAAACTCCTCCGCTTCTTCATTTGTCACGAGTTTCTTTATCACCGCCGGGTTGGACGTTCTTAACTCTACGGGAGCAAAACACCTCCCCGAACGAGTTAACCCCTGGGCTTCACATATTTCTTCCACGACTTCCTTCCCTTTGTACATTACCATCTCTTTATTGTAGCTCCATGGCACGGCTTCCTCTTTGCACATTACCATCGCCTCTGCATTCTGGTTTGATAACAACTAGCCCTATGCATGCTGGCTTGCTTGGTACCCCTTGCACCGTCACTTTCACCGGCTCCAGATTCTTTGCAAAAACAAGCGATCTCTTCCCCATCACTACCACTATCTTGACATCTAGCTTCCCCAACTGTACCACCTCTTTTCCACTGGTCGACTTTTCTTTTGGGCTGGCACGTATCATCATCACTATCTGTGAGGGTTTCTTTAACTCCCCTCCTTCATTCACAAGCTCGATCATATGGGTTTTATGGTGTGCTGGCAACGGGTTCTGATTGATGTTGGGCACCTCTGGTGTCTGAACCTAGATCTTGTTGGTGTCAATAAGATCTTGCACCACCCGTTTCAACTTCTAACACTTCTCAGTATCATGTCTAGGAGCTCCCGAACAATACTCACAGCTTACCGAGTGGTCCATATTTTGGGGAAGGGTATTTGGCAATCTAGGCTCAATAGGACTCAACAAACCCAACTGCCTTAATTTGTGGAACAAAGCAGTATAGGTTTCTCCCAACTCAGTGAAGGTTTTTGGTTTCTGCACCCCTTCATTTCTGAACGCCTGATTCCCCCGGAAACCTGTCCGTGGAGGGTTCCTGTAGGCCCTTGGTGGTGGATAGGTGTTTTGTGGAGGTGGATATACATTTTGGGGAGCCGGCGCACGCCATTGCGGGCGAGCCGAAGGCTGGGTGTATGCTTGGGCATGATGAACGGATAAGTTTGGTTCTTGTTGTGGGTAGTAGGGTTGTGGAGGGTTATTTGGAGTGTGTGGGTAATTCGGGTGAGGGGGTCTGTATTGGTAGCAGGGGAAGGACCTCTTGATCTGGACCAATTACCTTTCTCTATTGTTGCGACCTCTTCTCTTTTCTTCTTCCCGAGCGCACCTCCCGTGCCACTCTGAATGGCCTGAGTTGTTGCTTTCAGTGCTGAGTAACTCAAGATTTTGTTAGACTTCAATCCTTCTTCAATCATGGCTCCCATCTTTACCACTTCATTGAATGATTTACCCACGAATGTCACTAGATAACCAAAGTATGTTGGTTCCAATGTTTGCAAAAGTAGTCTACCATTTCGTTCTCCCTCATCGGAAGATCCACTCTTGCTGCTTGTTCCCTCCAGCTGAAACAAAATTCTCTAAAACTCTCTGCGGGCTTCTTTTCCAGCTTCAACAATGACAGACGATCGGGGACTATCTCAAGGTTATACTGAAAATGGCCAATGAATGACTATGCCAAGTCATCCCATGTAAACCATCTGCCAGGATCCTGTCTCGTGTACCATTCCAGCGCGGACCCGCCCGGGCTTTGATCGAAATAGGCTATCAACAATTCATCCATCCCACCAGCTCCTCTCATTTTACTACAGAAACCTCGGAGGTGGTCCACCGGGTCGCCATGTCCCTCGTACAAATCAAACTTGGGCATTTTGAACCCTGCGGGCAACTGGACATCCGGGAAAGGGCACAAATCTTTATAGGCAACACTGACTTGGTTGCCTAAACCGTGCATGTTCCTGAAGGATTTCTCCAGGCTTTTGACTTTTCGAATCACTTCCTCTTATTCCGCATTCTTAACCGGTTTCTCAGTTTCCTCCGGGATCCCAAAATGGGGTGTATATGTGTATGGCTCAGGAGCTTTAAAAGTGGGTTCAGGAGGGTAATACTGGGTGTCGTGAGCTTGGAACAGCGGCTCACTAGACGATCTTTGTAATGTGGCTGGGGGAGGTGCCACAAAGACAGGAACATTTGGTGGAGGCGGGTTCTGATTGGGTGGTGGAGCTTGGAGATCATAGGCATCTCTTCCCTGATAGTAGTGATGGCTTGGGAAGCTTGTTGAAGGACTGGGGGAGGGTATTCTGACGTGTGTCCTGGTGGGAGAGTAGGAGTAACGGGAGGTTCGGGCCCCTTTTGTACCCTAGCCAAGGCTAGCTGCATTTCATTCATCTCCAGTCTCATTTTTTCCATTGCCTCCTTCAGCATCTGATTTGTCGTCTTTTCTGACTCAATACTATTTTCTAAGCCAGTCATGCTTTCTGTTATAGGCCCTTTTGATCTTGTTTCATAATGATATGGTGCCTGTATGCTCTAACAAACTGACTAGTGAAAATCTCTGGAGGACAACAAACTTGTTAGTTTTTTAGAGTTTAACATATATGTTATTGCACATTGGGATGCAATGCACCTAGGCAGTTTAACCATTCCTATCATGTCTTTACTTCTTACCACATGCGTCATCCCAGCTACTATCAGTGGTGCATCTCGTTTATTATTATTTTTTTTTCATTTTCCTTTTTGTTTTTCTATTATTCCCTTTTTCTTTTTAATGGTTGTCGAATGTTATGTGGATTGCCTGCGTATCATGTCCCCGCATGAATCAGACTGAGCGTAGTTCTGGTTGATAAAGTTGTGACAAAATTTTCGGGATTTTTATAACAAACTTCTTTGATTACAAACATGACTCAAAACATTCAAAATTCCCCCAACAAACTGTAAATAAGAAAATACTTGACTCGAACACAAAATTTTAACAGCATGATTTTAAAACTAGACTCTCAAAAACTCAAAAGTACAGACTCAAAACATCATTCCAACGTTCTAAAATTTCCCGGGGTCTGTGAGGGATCGTTCGGCCTGGCCGCAGACCTTTGTGTGAGATCTCTTTGCAATCCTTTCAACTCTTCTACGATCTGGCAGACTAAATCATGATTGAAGCAAAGAACGTAGTATGGGACATATTCTCACAAGCTAGGCATTTCCTGGTGATGTAATGCCCGATCTCTTCGATTCTACTCCTGATTCTATCCCTTTCCCTGAGCAGTTGTTCTATTCGTTGATTCTTTGCTCCCAGTACTTGAGCGTTGTCAGTGAGTTGGTCCAGGAACGTATCCATTTGTTTTTCCATCCGTGCCATCAAGTCGTAGCAGCATTTCCTATCTGTCCTGGCATCCCGGGCTTGTTTCAAAACTCTCTCTTCGAGAGATGAAGTTGTTTCTCTCAGGATGGTGATGGTTCCCTCGTTATCTCTCTTTATTTGCTGCATTTGAAGTGCTCGTTGTCATGTCCCCTTTGTCCATCTAGCCTTAATCCTTGTTATCCTGGCTTCTGATTCCTCTAAATCCCTTTGGCATTCGATGAGTTGTTCAGTTCACTCATTTATCAACTTCTCATCAGATCGACTCCTTTGGTGTCTGTCGGCATCGATTCTCATCTATTGGATTTGGGTTTTTAAGGCTTCATTTTCCTGGGCCAATCTGTTCTTTTCACCGTGATCCGCAGCAATTTGCACACTGCTTTCGAATTTCAGACTTTCAACTTGTTGTTCCAGCTTCCCAATTTCAACCCGGTACCCTTCTTCCTTTGCTAACCAATCCCATTATTCCTGGGATGACTCGGCAAAATCTTTGAGGTGTGGCCTTTTAGCTAGTCTTCCGTATGACACGTCACCTCTGAACCAAGCGTGATAACCAAAGGCAACTTCACCTTTGGCCTTGTTCAATACACTAGTGTTTTTCACCAAATGTTGACACTCGCTCCATCTCCGGCGAACCTCTTCTTCAAGAAACCGACCGTTAGCACTAATTTCAACCACTTGGGTACTCAGATCTTCATCTTTCGGTACTACTTGATACCTCCCGAGTTGCCTCAAAACCCGGTGTGGTGCATAGGGCTGGGTGCTTTTAAGTCCCATTAGCAGAAAGTGGGGTCTGTTTGCTGGCATATATATGATCTCCTCAACAGGCAACCATCCGAGCGTCCACTAGATTTGGCTGGCAGTGAGAGTCCAAAATAATGACGTCCACGATGTGACTCCCTCAGGTAGACTAACCCCTTTGATTCTTGTGTAGAACTCTCCCGTACAAGTTTTCTCAGGTGAACCATAACTCAAGAGGTGGGAACGGTGACATAATTGCTCGGTCATCCACATTTGTAACAGCAAATTACATCGCTCAAAAAATTTTCGCCCAGCTTTGCAAACAGTGAGAGCCCGGAAGATGTCCGCCACAATCATAGGCGCAAGAGTGCTTTTATCTTGGGTGAGCAAGATACTGACAACCCCAGCTACTTTTATATCAATATTCCCATCTTTTATTTGGAATACTACAAGGCCTAAAAAAGCTGTCATAAAAGCCACCCGCCTGTGTTTATCCCACTTCTGACGATTATTTCTACTATATAGCTTGATGTCTGGCTTATTGAACCTGCCCACGTGGCCGTATCTATCGTATAAGAAGTGCAAACTGCAGAAACCCTTTGCAAGATCAGGATTGTGAACTGTCCGGGGTATCTTCAATGAATCTAAGAACCGGTGCACAATGACGGCCCTGGGAGCAACCAAGTATTTGAATCTTAACGGGGCTTCACTATTCCTAATGTACCCGTCTATTTCCTCCAGCGTTGGGGTGAGCTCAAAGTCTGAGAAATGAAATACATTATGTGCCGAATCCCAAAAGGTGACCAGTGCTCTGATAATATCTCCCCGAGGCTGGATGTCTAATAAACCCGTAAGATCTTTCAGATACTTCTTCACTTCATCTTGCCCTTCCTTGCCTAAGTCATTCCACCATAATTGCAACTCGAAAGGAATTTTGGTCATTATTGAAAAGGGTACATTTTGCATCGTGCTCATCCTGCACATTTTTTAAGGTGATTTAGACAAAAGAAAAACCTTTATTTGACTCAAGAAAAATAAAACTAGTTTTTTCCTCTTTCCGAATTTTAAAGAAAGGAAAGGCTGGTTTTCCGAACACGGCCTTTCAGCACTTCAAGGACGAAGATTTTAAGGTTGTAACGGTTAGCCGGGCAAAAGCCTAAAAAAACAAAAAAAGGACCAAAAGTGGCCGTTTATGCAAAGCCAACCTTCCGGTGTCCCTTTCGGGAACATTCGGCTATTTTTGATAAACCGGTATCACCCGACTTATTTATAAAAAAATTAGAATTTGACATTTTTCGGCTATTTTTTGCAAAAGGGGAAGTTGGACCCGTCGAGGGTTGCCTACGTATCTCACACCTTGTGAGAATCAAACTGGAGTAGTTCGGGCCAAATAAAACAAACTATATCTGCAGACAAAACATTTTTTTTCTTTTTTATTCGCAAACAAAACAAACTATTTTTTTTCATTTTATTGACAAACAAATAAACTATTTTTGAAAACAAAATCACACTTTTTTTTATTGGCAAATAAAACAAACTATTTTTAAAATAAAAACTTATTATTTTTTCTTTTTTCATTGGCAAATAAATTATAAAAACATTTTTTTTTTCTCTTTTTTTTTTATTTTCCCCGATATTTAAAAGCCGGTCAACATGCAAGTCTGAAGCAAATAAATGCGTAAAACAAATAGGATGCAGCAGGATTGTCTTTTTTATTTCAGGTTACCTGTCTTAGACGGACCCAACCCCAGTGTTGAGTCCCCTAAGTCAAATGCAACATGATGCAAATAAGCATTCCTACTAGGGATCCGACGTGAAGTCGTTATTCTAAGTTCAAAACCTGGGTATGTGTTCTAGACTGTGTACCCGAGCGGACAACTCGAGCCGAGGAGGGGGCAACGTACCGGGAACCAAAAGGCCATCCGGCTTAGTAACTTGTCCGACCTCTTTCTTATTTCAGGGTATTGACACTAACAGAATAGGGAGTCTCAACCAGTAAGCACATCCCCGGAGGTGAGAAGAGAAGGGTTTCGGCACAGTTTATATATACAGTTCAAATAATATCAAAGCGGTAAAAAGCACATTTTGCACATTAGGCATGGAACATGAAATAAAATTAGATCATCAAAACCAAATACAACAATATATCTAAGCTCGAATTCTGAACCCTGAACCGAAGTTCTGGGTTTTTTAAGTATCTCCAGCAGAGTCACTAGAGCTGTCACACCTCCTTTTTCGCTATATCCACCCGCAAGGGTGTATAGGAGTTTTTACACTTAAAGGACAATCGGAACGGGATTTATTATTATTTATTCAGAGTCGCCACTTGGGAGATTAATGGTGTCCCAAGTCACCGGTTAAATCCCGAACCGAGGAAGATATGACTCTGTTAATAGTCCGCGAACCAGAAATCCGAGTAAGGAATTTTGTTAACCCGGCAGAAGGTGTTAGGCATTCCCGAATTCCGTGGTTCTAGCACGGTCACTCAACTGTTGTATTTGATTTTTATCTGATTTCAATGCATGTTCCATCCTATGTACCTTTTATTAATAACCCGCTTTTATTATATATTTATTTTTATAAGAATTGCAACGTCGTGAAAATATATCTCTAACCACATCGCACCAGTGCACCTGCGATTATCAACATATTTTGACTTTGTTGAGATTTGGATTTTGGTCACATAAATGTGCACCCGTATTTAGGAAGATAATTTTATTAAAATACACGCCTAAAGCAACTACGCGTTTATTATCTTTGGGGAAGACCGCGAAATTTACTAAACGGTCCTCCCGAGATCTAAGCAACGGAATATAACATTTATTTGAGGGCCCCGCAATTTTGTATTTTTATTTGGTGAGGCTCATCTCGTTTTATTGTTAAAAGGAAAACCTATGACAATCCATAATTTTCTATTTTTATATGTCTCTAAGAATAAAAGAAACCCTAATTATCATTGATAAAAAAATGTCAAAGTCTTATGAATCACTCTCTAACAATTCAGGCCCAGTAATTTATGAAGTAAATAAATGAAGCATTCTTAGCGATTTATTAAAAAATATAAAGGACCCAACACTTTGGGCTTACTATTAGTGAAATTGGCCCAAGTGACATTGTTCACGTCCAGTTGTAGCGGAAAAGCATGGTTTGGAGGTCGATTCTGGGCAGGAGCACAAACTGACGTTTAAATGGAAATCTAAGTGGTCCAATTAATCCCCAATGCTAATTAAATGGTTTTGCTGTCGCTGTACTGTATCCCAGATTATAAAAATCAGTTTTCTACCTATACTTATTTTTTACCAACGAATTCCCACATCTTATTAACAGTGATAGCCAAGTGGTAACAACAAAGTTTGAATTTAAGCAACCTTATTACTAATGATCAATACCAATTTGACACTTGAATCGTTCAAGGGGACAACTTAAGCCATTCTGATTTTTAGAGGATAAATAAATATGTTAACATTCCAGTTTAACTCTAACATCTAAACTAACAAATTTAAATGTGCTCACAATTGTAATACACAATGCCTCTTAATCAACATGCTTTTAAACTAATTCACGAACCAACTGACAAGATATCAACTATCACGAGCTGCTGTATTGATTTGGTATGAAATTAACTACAATTAGCGCTTAACAAGTACATGAATAAGATAACAGGGAATTAACTACAGATACTACTCAACTCGAGAAAACAGATTCATATGAACATGAGACATAACTATTTGCAGTCCAGTCAATACAACTATGAGTATCCAATCGAATAGTAGACATGCTATCTAGACTTAATAAGATATTAAATTGCAGCTCCGGGGCAGAAAATAAACTTTAACTTTATCTCGTGTTCATCAGGCGAAATTACATCAACACAGTCTGAGAGTGTGTACCTGGAGAATAGAATGTAAACAAGTGAGAGTTCACATCAGAAACCCAAGAATCAACAACAGTAGCAAAACACAGCAATAACGGCAATACACCAACAGCAAACCAGTAAATACAACCCCAACAGCAATGGAATAGTAGCAGATAAACCACACCGGTTGAAAACCAACAGCAAATACTCAACACCCAAATGAACTCAAAGATACACTAGAGTTGCTTAAAATCAGTCTTAATGTGTTTTAATCAGGAAAATGAAACTAATGAAGCAAGAGAGAGGCTCCAATGAGACAGTGAGGTTTTTAGTTCTAAGACTCTTTAACTCCCAATTCGTAGGGTAAAAAAAAGATCCTTTAAATGATCTCAATGCCTCCTCTTTATACCCAAAAAACTGACCTGCCAGCTTCTTAAAACCTATATTAAAACTATTCTTTACCTATCATATTCATGAACCCCACTAGAGTATGTTTTATTCATTATTAATCTCATTGTTATGGGCTCATTATAATGTTCAATATTTCCCATACTATTCCGATTCACATCCCACTATCATTATTAAACAACTATGAGTTTAATGCTCAATTAGATACCCTCTGGCAGACCACTAATTTCAAACCATTTTCCCATTTTTCAATTCCCAAATTACCCCTGGGATCCCACTGTTCTTACTGTCCTACCCCTACCCCTCGAAAGAACATGTGATTTCTACCTTAGCCAACTATAACCAATCATTTATATCAGACACAGAATTAAATCTATTACAACCAACTGACGAAGGAAATCAAAATGAACTGAAACCATTGGAAATATTAAAACTAATTCAGTACCAATTTCGACTTGCATTCAGAGTGGACGAAACAGTATCCAAATTTGAATTCATACCAAAAATGCATCAGTTTTATGCAAAAAACGTAAGATTAGTAACAGTGCTAAAGGCCTAAGGATCAAAATATAACATATTCGACATTAAACCATTTGACGAACTATAAATAAAACTGGACTAATCGACGATAACTAATTAATTGATTGCATGATTGACAACACATAATCCATTAAAAACTAACAATCAGAATTAAACAGACGGACATGATTTCAGTGGCATTTACATAAATAGGGGCTAAAAGGAAACTAATTAATCGACGAAACTTATCGAATCGATTACACAGCCTATTATATACTAAACGATGAACAGAAGGCAGTTTGACCAAATAAAAAGGTCAGATGGAGTAGGAGAAACGTGATGAATAAAAGTCAAGAACAAAATCAATACAAAACGTAAACAAATAACCATAAACAAGAACAAAAAGAAAAGGATAAAGAAAAGAAAGGAAAAATATACCTCTGAAAATAGAAACTCAGACGAACCCAGGTCGACTCTTGACTCGAAACCTTATTGAGGTCAAACGGACCTTAATCGAGTGTTCTCAATTGATAACACTTCGACTAAGGTCGGTTAGACCCCAAATTCTCCTTCAATTTCGGACAGACCCCAAGTTTTGTTTTTTTCTAGGGTTCTTGGTTCGGTTTTGGGTTCGAATGGTTCTAGCAAGATTCGAACCAGGACAATGGTGTTTTGGTAATGAGGGAGGTCAGGGGGCTTAGTGGTGAGATTTTAGGGGCGATGGGGTGAACTAGGGTTAAGGCCTGATGCCTTCGATCTAAGATTCGAAGGGTTTGGGGATTATTCGAAACAAAGTGAGTGTGGATTCGTGGAGGGGGTAGCTTGGTGGTTGCGGGGTGTTAGTTTGGCGGGCATCAGAGCCGTTGCTGCCGGGTTTACGACGAAAGGATTTTGATGGCGGCTAGGGTTTCGAGGGGTCGCCTCTGAGGGGTCTGAGAGAGACGATAGGGGCGAGGGAGGGGGGTTTGGTTTTGGGGGGCGGGGTATGGTTTGAAGTATATATATGAACGGGTGGAATAAATCCAGGCTGTTCGATCTGATGAGATCAACGGCTTGGATCCATTCATTAACGAAAACGACGTCGCTTCGTTTACCTCGAGACTGGATCGGTCTTTGGACGGGAATGGGTCGGGGCGTGGGGGCGATTTGTGGCCGTCAGATCAAATGAAATGAACGTCCTGGATCAACAAGCTTGATACGACATCGTTTTGTCGATGCTGGCGGTGGACTGGACCGTTCGATCTTAGGAGATCGACGGTTCAGATTCTCAATGCCTAGACGGCATCGTTTTGGGCTGGTCTCAGGTGGACTGGACTGGGGCGAGTACTGGGCTATTTTGGGCCTGGTTTTCTAATTCAAGATTGGCCCTAATCCGAGTTTTCTCTTTATTTTTCAATTGTTTCTTTTTTCTTTTTCCTTTTATTTCCTAATTCAAAAACCAAAATCCTAGATTAAATCATAAAACCAAAATTATCTTAAAAATACTTAATTAACTCTAAATAATAATGTCACACATAATTAAGTACCAATTTAAAATAGAATCACACTACTAGACCTTAAATGCTAAGAATGCAAAGTACATATTTTTGTATTTTCATTCATCGCCAAACAAACTTAATTAATCTTAATTGTCCTAAATGTAAATGCGACATATTTATGTATTTTCATTAATTTAACAAATAAACATGTACAGACAAATACAAACAATAAAATAAAAATAACACAAAATCTGCAAAAATCACACGCAGCCTAAAACTATTTTATTTTGAATCTTTAGGGAGTAATTCTCATATAGGGGAAAAACTACGTGCTTACAACAGTCTCTAGTTCGTCAAAATTACTTGATATATCATTTCTAAAATAAGTCTATTTTTCAAATATTGCATATTTTTGGAAACTCTATTTCCATAACAGTCAGGTGCTACCTAGGGGGACTTGAAAGGGCTTTCACAACAGAGCAAAGCAAGGCCAGAAGGCGAAGCACGAACCAATATCCCCCTGCAGAACTTACAATCTTTCTTTGAACGCAGACACATATGACGTAATGATAACATCTACAAATATATGCATGCAGCAAGGTTACTATCAATCAGGCCATCAGAAATCGAATACATCTCCAGCTAAGACATACACTACTCTTATCTGCTACTTGCTCTTTGCATGGGAGTAATCCTTATCCCCCATATTTTCATGAGGCTAATCCCTGCCTCCATACCTGCATGATGCTAGTCCTTGCCTCTATACTTCCTTGAGTATAATCCTTGACTCCACACTTGAATGAGGCTAATCCTTGCCTCCCCATTTGTATGAGGCTAATCCTTGCCTCCCCATTTGCATGAGTCGAATCCCTTACTCTACACTTGCATGAGGCTAATCCTTGCCTCCCTAATTGCATGAGGCTAATCTTGCCTCCACATTTGTATAAGGCTAATCATTGCCTCCACATTTGCATGAGTTTGATCCCTGACTCCACACTTGCATGAGGCTAATCCTTGCCTCCCTATTTTCCTAAATCTAATCTCTGACTCTATATTTGCACGACTCTAATCCTTGACTCCCCACCTCCATGCGGCTAATCCCTTCTTCCACATTTGCATGAGGCTAATCCTTGCCTCCCCATTTGCACGAGTCTAATTCCTGACTCCACACTTGCATGAGGCTAATCCCTGCCTCCCTACTTGTGTGAGTCTAATCCCTGACTCCCTACTTGCATGAGGCTAATCCCTAACTCCATATTTGCATGAATGTAATCCGTGACTCCATATTTGCATAAGTCTAATCCTTGACTACCCACCTCCATGAGGCTAATCCCTGCTTCCATATTTGCATGAGGCTAATCCTGGCCTCCTATTTTCTTGAGTCTAATCCCTGACTCCACACTTGCATGAGGCTAATCCCTGCCTCCCTATTTGTGCGAGTCTAATCCCTGACTCCCTACTTGCATGAGGCTAATCCATGCCTCCCTAGTCGCATGAGTGTAATCCCTGATTCCACAGTTCCATGAGGATATTCCTTGCTTTCTTACTTGCATAAGTCTAATCCTTGACTCAACGTTTGCAGGAGGCTAATGCTTGCCTCCCTATTTCCATGAGTCTAATCCTTGACTCCATACATGCATGAGTTTAATACTTGACTCCCCGCCTGCATAAGTCTAATCCTTGACTCTATACCTGCACGAGGCTAATCCTTGCCTCCACATTTGCATGGGACTAAGCGCTGGCCCTTTTGCATAGATATTTCTTTATTTTACTGCCTATTTACTTTCCAATCGGGTTAAGCTCTGCCCTCCACTTCACAAAACTAAGCATTGTCGTGATAACATCATATTATTGCATATCATGGGCTGAAATGTTGTTAATCTATACAAAGGTGTCATAGTCTAAAGGCACCATCCTCATAGTCGGAAGACACCATGCCACGGACTGAGGATCTCTCGAACTTACATATTATTATTCAAAGTCGTAATGGTTCGGAGGCACTATTTTCATGGCCCGAGAACACAATTTCATGGCCTACGAATCCTTCACTAAAAAACTCATGGCCCAGGACATCATGGTCCAAGGACGTCATCTTTAATCGTCCGAAGACAACCTTCATGGTCCAAAGAGAATTTGCATCATGTTTAAATTTTCGCAAATACATTTGTAGCGTCTTTTATCTGCAAGTAATTAGTAAGAAACCGCTATCCTAGCAGGAGCAATCTCGCTCCAGTTCCCTCCAACCATCCCGAGCCTTAACCGCTCACCGTAGCCGCTTCGGCATCTCGTGTCCGTTCTTGAAATAATTTCATCGGCATACTCCGTGGTTAAATCCAGAACTAAACATGGCCTGATTCCTGTAAAATCAGGGATATGTAGGCAACTCAAAAACCTAAGTCCGGCCTTCGTCTTTTAAAACATTCCATCTGGTAAAAATTGGCCATCATTTCTTTACCCAAAAATTCTTTCATCCTTCCTGGGTAAAGAGGGGGCAGCTGTTGATACCCAATTTTTCCTATATATTTCAAATATGTATAAATACCTTCAAAATAGCATATACATACATATATAAGTATGCACAAGGTTTTTATAATTTTGTTTATAATTTTAGGAATTTAAATTGATTTATTTCCTTCCCTTTATTGACAAAATCCCCAATAATTATCTCCCAAATTATTGTTATGGTGATTTAGACATTAATTTCTATACTTACGCCAAAATATAGTTAATATATTTTTTATAATTGCATTTGGTATTTTTAAGCTAAATCGCATATAATTGCAATATTAGCATGTTTAATGTATAGTTACATTTTATATGTGTAAAATTGGTTCCTATATTTTTAAAATGATAAATATATATATTTTAAATCCCATTGGTGCACAAAATGATTTTTCAGAAATTGTTTTTTATTTATTATAAATTAATATACGGAAAATTGGCTATTTAAATTATGCCAGATTTGCATTTCATTTACAGCCAAAAGTGAACCAAGCCCCATCCCAATTTCCTATTAAAATACCCGAACCAAACGCTGAACCCATCTACCCGATCCAATACAGACTAAATCCTGGCCGTTGATCTCCCAGATCAACGGCGCGTATTACTTCTTTCCTTTTTAATTCCTAATACCCCTAACCCTAGCCTCATTTCCAAAAGCCCACCGCCTCTGTATCCTCTCATCTCCTCTCTTCTCTCAACCTAACCCTATCCCCCTTTCAACCGCCTCCCTTCTCCGGTGACCATCCTTCGACCCCTAAGCCTCCAATGGCTCCTCCATTGCCATGCTCATCTTCTCTAAGGCCATCAAGGGCCCTGGGCCACGCTGCCTTGTATATAGGGTTTGCTATTTAGGTCGTTCTTGGTTACTCTAGTGTGATTTCGAGCAAGATCACACTGTATTTGTTACGATCTTTGAGTTTCTAAGCAGGTTCTTCCATCTCTACTTGGGTTTCTTCTGAAACCTTAAGTTTTGTTTACATCTCCCAGATGTGTGCTATTTTTAAATGATTCAGGTTTTTTCCTTTTATGTTTTACACCATTCTTGAACCTCTTCTGCAAAAATCGTCGATTTCAAGTTGTTTTCACTTTTTTCTAAAGTTGTGGTTTTTTCGAAACTTCTTCTACACATTGTTTAAACCATTTTTTTATGTTAAAACTTCTATCCGTTGCATATCTCAACTGATTCTATGTTTTTATTGCTTATTCAACTCGCCTATATTAAAATCCCTAATTTTTCTAGATCTTCTTTGTTTGGTTCTGTGTTAGCCTGACTACTCGGTTCTATGTTCTTACTGAGTTCCTAGCCTAACTTATGCCGCATCTATGTGATTATGTTAATCTTGATTTTCAAGACATGCCTCTTTCTATCGATATTGTTGACCCTTCCTGTTTGCTACGTCTAGTTGTTCTTACTCTATTTATATGTTGAGTATGGAATCATAACTTCCTCTTGATTATTATGATTTCCTTAATTTATTGTTTGATTGAAAGATCTTTTAAACCCTAAATTTCTACCTTGTCTGTTTAAATTAATTGATTCTTCAACCTTATTTGCTATGGTACTTTTTTCTTACTGAATTATTTCCTTAATAGGAGCTTTCTAAACTTTGCCCTAATTGACTACCCTATACTTACTGAATTTGAATATTCCTTTATTAGTTGTATACTAATTTCTTTCCTTATTTTTCACTTGTTCTTATCGTTTGAGTTAACTCCCTTGACTTAAGGGGAGTACTTGCCTTGATTTCCTAACTGACTGATTCTGAGTTCCTTAATTACTAATGGACTTTGATTTTTACCTTATTTGCTACATGTTTTCAAGCTATAAATATGTTAGTCTTTCATTAACACATTGTACGGACACTCTTGTTTCAAAAGCTATCTCTCACACATAAAACTTTCTGCTATCTCTTTTGTGCTACTTGTTACTGCTCTAAGTTAGCCGGATGCAAACCAAGGCTAACCATTGTGTTCTCCTGTTCTTTCACTTTGCTTACTGTCCTCTTCACTAGTATGTTCTAGTTTCAATTCAAAGTTCCAACAATAATATGATTCTCTTATTATTTTAGTTCATCATGTTTCTAGTTTGCTTTTATTTATGGTTTTGTTCTGAAAGTTGTAGTTGACATTTACATTATTATGTACTCCACTCCCTTAAGATTAGAATATTACCTCTCTGTATGTTTCTGAGCATGTCTATATCAATTATCACTTACTTGTTATGTGTTTTCCATCATATGTTCCACAAATCCCCAAATCCCTATCACCTGTGTCTATGAGTTTGTTCTTTTGTCTGGTTTTGTGGCTATGTCTGGTGAGTTTCTTCTGAGCATGTCTATACCAATTCCTAGATCTTTGCTTAATTATGTGTCCTATGTATTCCCAAACCCCTTGACCCCTGTTTGCGACTACTGAACCTACCTTGGTGTTGTGACTCCTGGCTGTGTATAAACCTATCCTAAGGTGTTTTGTTTGGACTTCTGTTCATTTCTTAAATCTCTTCTATGTGTTTTACCAAATTACTTTCAAACAGGCTTCCTTTTTCAATACAGTTTTTTACTAAAACCTTCAATAAGTGTCAAGCACTTTCACTCTACTCCCAAGTTAGTAATTTCTGCCCCCTCCAGCATGTGTACTGCCTTGGGATCCTCTTGAGAACCCTATGAAATCTGGCATACTGAGGCTGGCCCTTCCATACGGTAGTTATTCAATTTTTGGTTACTAAGTCTAGGTGTAAGCACTGCCCGGGATCCTTGAGATCCTTAGGGAACTTTGATGCACCTATACTCTGACATTGTTTATGGAATTGAGGCATTTGAGGTCATTGGAGGCTTTGGGAATCTGGGCCTAACAACAGTCTCCCTATAGAATAGCTACTTATTTTCTTATTTACTTATGTAATTCATTCATTGGTCAACAATAACTTGTAATTAAATATTGGGGCATTTAGTGAAAAGGATCGGTATATACATGTTTTATGGGTAATATGAGTAGAAATCATGCTCATAGGACTTTACATTTTAATTTGATTGCCTTACCAAGTCGAAATCATGTTTATAGGGCTTTTCATCTTGGTATGTTGACCTCACCATGCTAGAAACCATGCCCATAGGTTTTAAATAGTTCTGTAATAAAATCATGCCTTTAATGTATTAAAATCAGATCAACTAATAGATGCCATGCCTAAAGGACTTAATCCATATTATGTTATGGCAAGTGTTTATGTATGTTTTTTCATGTCTGTATGTCTTAAATCAGCTTAACAAATAGATGTCATGCCTGTAGGATGTAATTTAAACCTGATTTTGTTATAACAATTGTTATGTTTACATGCCTTAAAGTCTTTAAAATCAGTATTAAACTTAGATATCATGCCTATAGGAAACTATACTTGAAATTCTTCCTGTCAATCTAAACTAGTCTAGATAATTCAACTTAGTCCACGCTTAATTCACTTCTGAATTGGTTTTATTAAGTAGTTTATATTCCTTGAAACAAGTTCTTTAAAACTGCCTAAATCTATCATCAGACCACATGCCTACAGGTATTAAAGAAGTCTATTTCAAAACCTGTTTTGTTTCATTATATAAATGTAGCCCTCAGTACTACACGTATAGGCAAGCCTTTAGGGCATTTTCAAAATTGCATCTCTGAAACTATTTTTATTGCTTAATGTCTTTTCTGATCCTAACAGGCTTTATAAAATCAATAGGCAACTGCTAGGGTCACTTCACCTCTGTTTACAAAAACAAATTTCTTGTCTTCCGCATATTCACCTAGATATCCAGCCTTAAGATGTTGTTTAATAAAAGTCCCTAATTGTGTTTGAGTCGTGCTATTTATATGCCTTGTTTGAGGAGGAAACTTTGAGCCTCTAATTGCTTCTTTTTTATGTGCTAAACATCCTAACTGTTTTGCCTGTCGCCTTAGAATTTTCACCTTTAAAACCTTATGGGTGTATTTATAACCACCTATAGGTAGGGGTCCTAAATCCCTAGGGACCAATAAGAAGGGACGGGTAGCAGCACACAATAGAGATCGCTGACCAAAACACTTGCTTTGCATGACCACTAAGGGGATGTGAAGGGTAGATATGGGATATGATGACTACGCGCTAATGTTACGTGTAGCCCCTCATTTAGGAGTGTTTACCGGGTATTGTGTGGGGTGATCCTATAGGCTAACCAACCTAGGACACCTCCTTTACAAAAATTCCCTTTCTATTTTAACATTTGTTTTACAACTTGTCCAAATCATTATCTTATCACTTGAGTCACCCAATGTGCTTTACTTGTAACCTATTTGATCCAATTGCTTATTTGTAATGGACTAATTGTAAATGTAAGTAAGTTCGGCCGGGACCCACAGTTGTGGACCAAGAGGGGTTCCTAACACCTTCCCCTCGAGGTTACTTCGAGCCCTTACCCTAATCTCTGATAATGCAGACCAATCCAAGAGTTAATCACTCTAGGTTCCCTAACGCACCATAACTCGTTAAGTGGCGACTCATCAAATACCCAATTCCCAAAAGGAAATGAATTATCATACCCATAGAATGCCGAAACCCGAACCTCTCTCCGCGAGGAGGGAAAAATGGGGTGCGACAGTAGGCATTGAGATATACTTTCCTCATGCTATCTAAAAATGAAACATTTACCTGTTGAAAGGTTTTTGGAAAAAAATTTAGTGTTCAAACTTATATTTTTGACGACTATTTTTGGAAAACTATGAAAAGGCTGAGCATTTTATCTTTAAGCTATTTCTTTATTTAATTGCTTTACATTGTTATGAATTGTTGTTGTCTATTGGTGTTGGCCCGACCTATGTTCCAACTCGTCACTACTTTCAACCCAAGGTCTAGTTTTTTACTAACCAGTACATGGGTTAGTTGTACTGATACTATACTTTTGCACATTGCGTGTAGATGTTGGCCGTTGAGGTTGCTATGTTCGATAGGAGTTGGATTTGAAGATATACCTACATTTCGGTTGTAGCAGCCTCTTGTTCATGGTAACCTTAAATTTTAAAACTCTATTTATGTACTTTTCAAACAGAAAGTATATTTAGTTCATATCAGCTTTGTAACATTCTATTCTTAAAAGCTCATGATTTGTACTACCAGTCCTTGGAAAAGGTATAGGATTCAAATAATTTCTTTGTTTAATCGTCTTTTTAATATTATTGAAATTGGATACTTATTAGTTGGCTTACCTAGAAGATTGGGTTAGGTTCCATCATGACTAGTTTGGGTAGTGATATATTGGTATCAGAGCTCTAGGTTCATAGGCTCTACAAGTTATGAGCAAGTGTCTAATAGAGTCTTGCAAATTGGTATGATGACGTCCATACCTATTTTTGAGAGGCTACAGGGCATTTAGGACATAATTTCCATCTTTCTTTCCTTATCGTGCATCATTGATTCATCTTGAAGCGTAATCCTTTGAATTTCTTTCATGCATTCGTATGCGCACTTGAGCGCTCGGTATTAATTGTTCATCGACGACTTGTGAGTCCCTGGATGAGGTGTGAGATATGATTTTTGTGTGCTGATGATGGGCCAGTCTGGAGGAGTTAAGGTTGAGTTTTAACTGTAGCTTGAGCACTAAGGTGTTGATTGTGTGAGCATGTGCTTTTGAATTTATATGTCCGGAAGTGTCCCTATTAGTCGAATTAGTGGCTGAATGGCTACATCATAAGTATGATGTGACTACAAGATGTGTTCATATGATTTGAGTGTGACGAGAAAGGTTTGCTTGAGGTGTAGAAAGAAGTATTTGGTGCTTGATTTCTATCTTGATTTAATGTATAGCTCGAGTTATGGGTATGCTGAAGGATACTTTTCATGTTGTTTAGTTGAGGAGTGTAGTAGATTTTCATGTCATGATATGAGTTCAGACTTAGGAAGATTAAGTTGTTGCGTAATAGTTATGACTGTGGAAGGGTATAGAAAGATATCAGTTTGAGGCTAAGCAGGTGGGTTATCTCCCCGGGGTGTCCTGAGTTTGTGTGATCCCTATGTTGTTTTGTTGAGAGTTCTCGTTTACTAGTGAATTATATGTAGTGCAATTTGAGTTTGGATCGCCTGTGAAAGTTGGCTTGACTGTTACGAGGATGAATATGAGATTTTCAAATAATTTGATGTATTATATTGTTTGGGTTACATGAGCTAAAGAACGATTTAGTTGAATCCTATTACGGTGTTATGCCAGTATGGGGGTCGCTATTGTAAGTTATCATATGCTTTATTCCTTGGCTTTAAGCCAAGTGGCTATTGATGAGTTGATTGCACGATTTTATGTTGTATTAGTTTTAATTAGTTTGAGGTATACTGGTGAATCAGTTATGGTTTTCAAAGGTCGAGATCAGAGTTGACTCGAGTAAAGGAAATTTTGGATAAGGGTTGTATTATGCTTTATGCGTATATGAGAAACATTAGATAATTGAGTTATTATTTGTAAATGATGTAGCGTGCAAGGATTAGGGATTCACTCGATTGCTTAGAAGAGTGGATTACTTCTTTGGGTGTTGTTGTGCTAATGGGGCACACGTCGTTCGGTTCGTTTGATTAGTTTGATTAAGATCTGAGTAGAGTGGAAGACTCTGAAAAATGGTTCTAATGGATGCAAGATCTAAATGTGGCAATTGAGAATTTGGTATGACTTGATGAGAGTATACATTTCAGAAGGGACAATGTGTTTTGATTTATGGATACTTTATTTGTATTGCGGCACTCTCCTACTTGATCGACTGTTGATACTCAAATTTTTCTATATGGCATGGAAGAACTATAGAAGTATTCCTCGTGGGGTGATCGTGTATGAGAGATGTGCTAGATATCCGGGCGGTGGAGTTGGGATCAAATATGGTGATTCATGTGTTCTATGGATTTGGAGACTGGGGGTTCTCAAGAGCAGATTATTTTATGGTGGTGGACTCTGAAGTTGTGGCCGAAGGTAGCCAGATGATAGTATGTGTTATGATTCAGTCATTGTGGACTTTCGAAGGCTTATTTATCTATTTGTGGTGGCTAGAGTTGATGTGTGGGTTCATAATGCTATTGTTATGGGATGTTCTATTTGGTTGTTGTTGAGCTTAATCGTGTTCTGAAATGAACTATGCTTTACTCTTCTATGCTAAGAGGAGTTGTGATTTGTTGGTTATATGAACATATGGTGCAGTTCTATTTGGGCTTTATAGCAAAAAATTTAGCAAGATGATTATTTAGGTATTGCATAATCAATTATGTGTTGGCTATGATCTTTCCGTATGGTGGCATTGTGTTATTTTCTCTTCGTGGTTATGGTAATGCACTTTGGGTGCTTCATGTCGAATCTTGTGGGGTTATTGATTTTGAGCAGGGTGGATCGAGGTATATAATATGGACCAGCGTTTGGATGGGTCCCGCATTGTAGTAGAGCTATGTTGAGACATGATCCTTTGGGTTAGATTCATGTGTTTTGGTTATACGGTGTGTGATAGGTTCTTAGCATTGCGTTGAGGTGATACATGTTGATCTTGCAAGACAGTTCTCTCGTTTGAGTCATTTTCCATGATTGAATACCTTTGGAATGTTGCTTATGGGTACGCAGATTGCACAAGTTGCGGCTTTAGATTGTATTGATATGTCGTGTCACTAGACTGGTCGTGTTGGATGGGATGAGGTCATCGTACCTAGAATGGGTGCTATCGGATCTGATTGTGGTATATTTGGAAAAATGTTATTGATGATCGGCTTTGCTATAGTTCCTATCGATGGAGAGGGAGTTCCACAACTAATTAATGTGATGTATGGTTATGAGTTTCTGTGTTTTTCTTTCATCATTGGCAGTATATGAAGGTGTTAGAACGAGGCTTTGTTTGATAAGAGGTTTATTATCGACATAAAGTTGTTTTGAATAGCTACTGTGATTAGATATTATTGCTATGAGTATTTGAGTTTTAAGGTATATTGCATGATTACATCTTTGATTACAGATGTAAGCACGTGATTTTTTTCCCTACATGAAGATAATTCCTAAAAGTAGATCAAAATAATTTTTATTGATTTTTTAGGAATTTTTCTTTATTTAGTTGCATTTTTAATATTTTTAAAATCATAGAAAAACCATTAAAAAAGTGTCACATTTTAATTTCATGCCACCTTAGGTTTAATTTGAATTTAGAAATTAATTACATTGAGTTAATTGTGCTATTAATCAAAAAATCAAAAAAAATGATTATTTTTACATAGTTAGATAATTAGCTTAATTTTACAATTTGAATTAATTTAGGAATTTAGTTTATGTTTTAATTAATTAAAGAAAGAAAAGAATAACAAAAAGAAGAAAGAAGTGAAAATGCTTGGTCTTAAATTCAAATTGGCCAAACATTTGAAAAGCCCAAATTTTCCCCCCAAAAGACCTTCCCCAAAATATTTTTTCCCCAAAATATTTCCCCCCAAAACTACTCTCTTGCCCCATCTTATTAAAAACACCCTACACACACCCAATTAAAGGGGGGAGGAACAGATTTTGGGCATTTTTATATCCTTTCTTTCCCTCGAAGAGATCTGGGCATTAGATTTCTTTCTTTAGGCATAGCTCACATAACCAATAGAGCTCAAACGAAAAGGGGGTAACCGGGACAAAAACAACAGGGGTTGGGAACGGAACTAAAAGAGAGGAGGAACGAAGGAAACAAACAAAAACCAAAGAGGGATCGTCACTCTGGACTGAAATTTTCAAACACCCATTGATGCTCTTTCTTCCCTTCAACAAAGCTGCCTGAAAAGCTCCATTTCAGCCATGGAAGTGAGCTGAAAAACTCATTGAAACCCAGGTGTAAAACTCATTTCAAAACACCAAAAAACAATCACAAAAATAGACACTGTTTTTTCGTGCGGCTACGTTTCTGTTTGAACCCCGTTGCTTGAGTTTTTTTTGGCGTCGATTTCATCTGTTGTAATTCCTTTGGAGACGTTTGACAATAAAGGAAAGATTTCGGTATTACAAGTTTACAAAAGCTGTTAGAGCTTAGAATTGTTGTCTATTACTGCTCGTTGCTGCCTGTTTAATGTTAAGCTTGGTATTTTTCTGCTTTCAGGTATGTTATATGCCTTGTTCTCCTTCATTTGTGTATGTAGACAAAAGATCAGAATTGTTTCATGTTGAGTGTGCGATTCTGTTTTGATCAACTTTAGCATTTCATTGCCTATATCTTGTTTGTTTTGCCTTCTTGGTTAACGCCTAATGCTACTAACATGTTGTAGTTAAAGTTTTTTTTTAGTTTATGATGGTGTAATTTGTTATTTGATTTTGTCCTCATATATAACTGTTAAACTTCTTTAATCATGTACTCATTTTAAAACCTATTTCCAGTTTGAATTTTGTTTAAGGTTACAAAATAGACCATGTAGTTCTTAAGGCATTATTTCTAGAATCCCTCTACTTACTTAATACTATATCTACTGAAGAATAAAGCACTATAGTGATTTAAAAAAAAAAATTTAAAATGCTTTAGGCACGTAATTAACCTATCACGGCTATGGGTACGGTTCCCGTGACGTAATTGTGGTATTAAATTTCGACCTAGCTTTAAATATGAATATCTTTAATTTTTTTAGTTGAGTAGATTAGAGGCGTGCCATGGCAAATAAGATATAGTTAATGGCCTTCGAAGTTTAGTTTGAGTTTTCTCTAAAAATGGGAATCGAGGAGCGCAGTGCCAAATTAAATCACAAATTGCATGGCCCTCGCTCAGTTGACTTTGAAACCTTAGAATTCTGGGGAGGGGGGGGGCGTTTAGCGAACTTCACGGTCTTCCTCAAAATAATATTGCGTTAGACTCTTTAGTCGTGATTTAATTAAATTACTTTCTTAAACTCGGGTGCCCATTGATGCGACCTAAATCCAAATCTCAATGGAGTCGAAATATGTAAACAACCACGGGTGCATTGACTGCGACGTGGTTCGAGATGCATTTTCACGACATTGTAATTCTTTTAAAATAATGATAAAAGCGATTTACGAATAAAAGGCACATAAGTTAGCATGTATTAAAATCGGATAAAATCAAATATAACAGTTGAGCGACCGTGCTAGAACCACGGAACTCGGGAATGCCTAACACCTTCTCCCGGGTTAACAGAATTCCTTACTCGGATTTCTGGTTCGTGGACTGTAATACAGAGTCAATGTTTTCCTCGGTTCATTATTAAAACCGGTGACTTGGGACACCATTAATCTCCCAAGTGGCGATTCTGAATTGTAATAATAGATCTCGTTCCGATTGTCCTTCAATTGGAAAAACTCCTTTTATTATACCCTTCACGGGGTGTAGTAGCGTAAAAAGGAGGTGTGACAGCTCTGGCGACTCTGCTGGGGAAACAAACCTAAAACTTCGGTTCAGGGTTTAAGAATTCGAGCTTAGATAAATTGTTGTAGTTGGATTTATTTGATTTTTCTACATGTTTTATGCCTAATGTGCTAAATTTTTACTGCTTTGATATTATCCGAACTGTATATAAACTGTGCCGAAACCTTTCCCTTCTCACCTCTGGGGATGTGCTTACTGGTTGAGACTCCCTATTCTGTTAGTGTCATACCTTGAAATAAGAAAGAGGCCGGACAAGTTACTAAGCCGGATGATCCCGCGGGTCCCCGGTACGTAGCCTACTCCTCGAATCGAGTTGTTCGCTCGGGTACACAGTCTAGAACACATACCCAGGAGTTGAACCTAGGATAACTTGACTTCATGCCGGATCCCTAGTAGGAGTGCTTATTTGCATCACGTGCATTTTGACTTAGGGGACTCAACACAGGGGTTGGGCCCGTCTAGGACAGGTAACCGGATATGAAAAGACCACCATGATGCATTTATTTGTCTCGGGCACGCATGCTGACCGATTTTTGAACATCGGGAATTTTGTGAAATTGAGAAAAAGAGAAAAAAAAAGAGAAATAGCAGTGTAAATAATTAATTGTTTAGTTTTAGAAAAACCGATGCCCAAATATTGTCGAAACTCCGCCGAAATTTCGAAAAAATAAAAAATAAAAAAATGGAAATGTTTTTTTTTAATAGTTTGTTTTACTAAAAGAAAAGGAAAAATAGAAAAAGAGTCTTTATTTTTGGAAATTGTTCACAGAAAAAGAAAAAGAAAAAGAGTCTTTATTTTAGTTTGGGAAAAATAGGTTGTTTTATTGTTTGTTGAAAATGAAAAAGAAAAAGAGAGTCGTTATTTTGTCTTATTTTCAAAAATAGAAAAGGAAAATAGTTTGTCTTTCCATGAAAAAAAAAGTCTTGTTTTTTTAGTTTATTTTATTTGTTTATGAAATGCAAAAATAAAAATGAAAAAAAAAGTCTTGCTTTTGAAAGTAGTTTTCTTATTTGTTTATGAAATGCCAAAAAATGAAAATGAAAAAAAAAAGTCTTATGCCAAAAAATAAAAATGAAAAAAAAGATTCTTGTTTTAAAATAGTTCGTTAATTTGCCCGAACTACGCTGGTTTGATTCTCACCGGATGTGAGATACGTAGGCAACCCTCATCGGGTCCAATCACCCCTTTTGCAAAAATAGCCAAAAATACCAAAATTTTAATTTTTATCCAATAAGTCGGGTGACACCATTCTTGTTGAAAATAAGACGAATGTCCCAAAAAAAAAGGACGACAGAAGGCTGTTTTTGCAAGAACAGCCACTCTGAGTCTTTTTAAACGGTTTGCGGGCACAACATTGAAATCTCCCTTTCGGAAGCGCTGAATTTGCAAAACTGAGTCTTTGTTTTCTTAAAATTTTTTTTATTATTAAAAATAGCCACTTTGCTTTTTAAGTCAAAATAAGTCATTTACATGGCCAGTTTTCTTTAAATAAGTCACAGTCGACATGGAAACCTTCTCAGTTTTGCATAGGCCTGCGGCGATGCCGAGTGATGCCCCGCGGGCCTCAGGATGTGAAGCTTTGATGCACTCTTGATCTAGTTTTTAATCATCGAGTCTGTATTTTGTTATTTTGAGTCTGCTTTTGTAGTTTCCCTTCAAGAAAAACAAATAGTCTAGTATCTCTTATAATATGAAAATCCTAAAAATTATCCCTTTATTTTTGCATTCAATTTGCAAGAACTACGCTCAGTCTGATTCATGCGGGGTCATGATACGTAGGCAATCCACGTAAGATTCGACCATAACCAAAAGAAAAAGAAGAAAAAGGGTAAAAAGAGGAAAAATCAAAAATGCAAAAAGAAAAAAAAAGGAAAAACCACAAAAGGGCAAAAAGAAAAGAAAATAGCGGAAACACATCAAGAAAGGAAGAAAATAGGAACAAGAGAAGACAAAGGCAAGAGTGAAAAGAAGAAAAAAAACAAAGAAGAAGAAAAACAAAGGAAGAGAAATTTTGCAATTGGAAATAAGGAAAAAGTCGGGATGACGCATGCGCCTGATCAAAAGTTGTTACCAATATGTTAAATGCCCTAACGCTAACGTGATGTTTCATTTTTGTCGTTTCATTCCAGAAAGGTGGTTGGTTTCTAGTTTTAGCATGGTAACTCATTTTTACAACACAAGGACAAAAGGCAGTCGGCATCCTGGTAACCCATTCTTACAACACCCAAAATAAACATGACAGGCCAAGAATCAGATACGAGTATCGTGGACCAATCAAAAGAGGTGGAAGTGGTAGATGTTAAAGCAATGAAGGAAGACATGTATAAGTTGAGGCAGCAGATGGCCGAGATGCATCAGGCCTGGGCTAAAGGTCAGCCAACGTCATTTTATCCTGCCAATCCAGCATATATCCCACCTTTGGCTCAGTCTCAGGAGCTTTCTCTTGTGCATGCATCTGCACCTTTCCCTTGCCACCAACAATGTTATAGCACCACCTCCTATCCTCCCCAGGCTCCACCACCCAAACAAAACCCTCCTCCACCAATTACCCATATCTTTGTGGCGCCTCCACCTGCCATATGGCAAAGATCTTCTAGTGAGCCATTGTTTCAAGCTCATGACAGTCAGTGCTATCCTCCTGACCCAACTTTTATAGTGCCTGAGCCCTATTCTTACACCCCTCACTTCGAGCTCCCGGTGGAAACTAAAAAGCCGCTTAAAAACCAGGAGCAGGAAGAGATGATTCGGAAAGTAAAAAGCCTGGAGCATTCCTTCAGGAACATGAAAGCGTTGGGTGGCCAAGTCAGTGTGGCCTATAAATATTTGTGTCTATTCCCGGATGTTCAGTTACCCGCAGGGTTCAAAATGCCAAAATTCAACCTGTATGACGGTCATGGTGACCCGATGGCCCACCTGAGGGGCTTCTGCAGCAAAATGAGAGGGGCCAGTGGGAAAGATGAATTATTGATGGCATACTTCAACCAGAGTATGAGTGGTTCCGCTTTGGAGTGGTGCACGCGACAAGATCATGCGCGGTGGTACACCTGGGATGATTTGGCCCAAGCATTTGCAAGTCATTTTCAATATAATCTCGAAATCGTCTGGGACCGTCTGTCACTGACTAAAATCGAGAAGAAGCGTGGGGAAAGCTTCAGGGAGTATGGTTTCCTATGGAGAGAGCAGGCGGCAAGAGTCGATCCTCCAATGAGAGAGAGCGAGATGGTCGATTATTTCTTACATGCTTTGGAGCCTACCTACTATGGTCACTTGGTGCCAGCAGTGGGAAAATCTTTTAACGAGGTAGTGAAAATGGGAAGTATGGTTGAAGAGGGGCTCAAATCCGACAAAATCATGAGTTATTCGGCAATCAGGGCAAATACTCAGGCCATCCAGAGCGGAGGGGTACTGGGAAAGAAAAAGAAAGAAGATGTGGCGGTAGTTGACTCGAGAACTTGGTCCAGGGGCCCATCACCATATTACCATCAACCTCGACCCCGTCCCCAAACCTACTCCCACATT